>VZRI01006867.1:713552-746246 GCA_013397515.1 Upupa epops
GGAGGGGCCCCGCTGTTCCCAGCACCGCTCCAGTGGCCCCAGTGCTCCCCGCTACGCTTCGCCCTCCGGTGCTCTGCCTGCCCTCAGTATCTCCACTAGTGCTCCCAGTTACCCCCCAGCCCTTGTATCCCCCGTTTCCTACAGCAACCAGTATCCCCGGTGTTACCGTGCCTCCAGTGCTCCCATTATGAGCATTACCCCACTGCATCAGTGACCCTCCAAGCACCCCTACCTTCCCTCGACCCCAGACCCTCCACGGGGCGGCCCCCTGCCCAGTGCTCCCAGTACTCTGGGAGCTGGGAGCCACCACCATCCCAATAGACAGCTGCAGTTGCAGTTAGGATGTAGCTGCTGGAGGGCTTCACACAGGGACACCCGGACACCCTGCTGGGGTAGTACAGAGCACCTCAGCTCACAGGGACCCCCAGCACTGGGACAGCTGGTTGGGAAGGGCTGGTGGCACCCAGGGTGAGGAAACGGTACTGCCACAGGGGCACCATTAATGGAAGGAGCTGAGGATAAAGCCAGATAAGCTGGAGTGGGGTGCACTCACCCCCTGCCCCATCCCAGAGCCAGAACAGAGACCGCCTGTGGATGAAATTGCCTTTATTGAGAAAAAATGGTTTGCTACAAATACGTTGTTGGTTTTCTTCTTCATCAAAAAACAGGAGGTCTCATTAAAAGTTCTAGTTCTGCAAAAAGTCACAGGTAACACACTGAGGGGCCAAAGTGGGAGCCCCAGCACGAGCCAAACCTGACCCAGTGCCAAGCAGGGGGAGGCGGGAGCTGCCCGGGAACCCCAGCAACTGTAAAGTGCTTTACAAAAGCAGCCATTGCTGCCCCTGGTCAGGCATGGTGGGGCAGAAGGAAGAAGGAAGGAGACAAAGAGCTCTGTTGGAGGCTGCCTCAGGGCCTGAGGGTACCAGTCAAGGACAGGGAAACTCTGCTGACTCCCTTCTGGGAGATGCCATTGGCTTTGTGTACCCCCAGGGACACCCTGGGTGTTAGCAATGCCACTCTGACAGGAGAACAACCTGTCCCTCCCCGACAGCCCAGAGTGAGGGAGTGGAGCAGCTCCAGCCCTTTCCCTGCCCTCTGCCAGGGCAGCGGTGCTCTCTACACACCTCAAAGGGCTGCCAGTGGCACAGGAGAGCTCACAGCCCCTAAACTACCACCCAGTACCATTTAAAGCAAAAGTAAAACAAAAAAAGGATTGTATTGCTAGAGCAGAGCTGGAGCTTGGGTAAACCCTCAGAGGGATTCTCTCCCGTCCCTCTTCTCTGCAAACCAGTGCTGGAAGAACTCATGGCAGGTCTGCAGGTATTGGGAATCACCACCTCTCCAGTGTCACTTCATCCAGAGCCTCAGGCTGATCCTCCTCATTGGTGTGACCTCAGAGAGGCAGTATTCCCCTAAACAGCGTGGGTCTGGCCCAAAGAACATCTCACAGAGATCTCCCCACCACCCTCTAACAGCCTGGTGGAATAAACTCCACCGCTTGTAGGCAGGAGATTAGAGGGACACTATGAGGATCAACACCTGCCGAGGGTACCCTACTCCCAGGGAGAGACCCAGGAGAGGGAGATGTTACCCCCTAGTTCAGGGGGTAAGATGCTCAGCACTGGGGCATGATTTACACTGAGTGCCAGCACACCACAACTAACCTCCCTGCTCCCGATTACCAGACAAAACCATCTGGAAAACCACCACTCCAGACTACACCCTGCCCGTGGGCACATCCAGCACTGCCATGGAGCTCTGCCTGCAAGATTCAGCCACCAAGAGCCCAACCACACGTCCTGGAGAGGGTTCATAGCCTGGAGAACACAAGAGGTGCTGCTACTCCTCAAACAGCTGATGAAGTGCTGCTCTGACCCAGTCTCTCCTGCACCACCGCAAACACCAATGAGGGAAGGGAATGGTGCAGAAATAACTGTAGGGACAACCATCTCCTTCCCACGGTCCCACCCACCGGCCTGCGGTCCAGCTCCTGTCTTCCACCTGATTGCAAATCCACAGCGTGTCCGTTTGTTTGGGTTTGCTGATTTAAAAAATAGACTTTCTTAATAATGTTCCATAAAAATACTCTTGTCCCTGGTGACGGATACTGCAGCGTGCAGAGTCCACAGCTTCTGCTCCTGCCCTATAAAACGTGGAAAAGGCATCACGCCGGGTCATGTAGAAAATAACCGCTAGAGCTCAGTATCACAAGAGCCGGTAGAAAAGGAGGAAGGTGAGAGTCTCGCTGGATGCCATCCCCGCAGGCTCCTCCGAACGTCACTAGGAACACGAGGGCACCCTGCCCCAGCATGGAGCACTTTGCCCTGGCAAAGGAGGCAGCTCCTGCCTGCCGCACTGGGGTTAGGACCAAGCAACATCTCTGGAAAGAGCCTTGTAGGGTTTTTAAAAAAGATGCTCCATGCTGTTTTCTTCCTTTCTGATAAAAAGGAGGTGGGTGGTTGCAGTTCCAAACCAGGGCATTTCTGCATCATCAGTTCCAGGTACCTATTGGATTGCAACAGAGAGCGTAAAGACAAATGGTGCCCCAAAGCATCTACTAATAAATAGATCTGGATACAGGAATGTTCTCCGCACACGGATATGAAATGCCCAACGGAGGAATGATCCCAGCCCTTGGGCGCCGACTCCTCTCCTCCCAGCAGCAGACGGCTCTGATGCCACCTTCTTAAACAAGGTGGGATTGACCCAGAGAGGAGAGGGAAGAGAAGCAGCAGTGGGTCTCCGGGGGTGCTGACGAGCTCTGTGACTCCCAGGCAGGAAGGTCAATGTGCAAAAGGAGACAGGGTGGTGAGGGGATCCGAACTGATGCTCTCTCAGGTCTCTGGGGGTAGATGCCCTCAGTTCTCGGAGAGTGACAGTGCCAGGGCAGCCTGCAACGCTGCCTCCTCATCGATGTTATAGTCCTAAAAACAGAGGGGCATCAGGAGAGCTGGATCGCAGCCTCCACAAAGCAGGGAGTCTTTCCTGTTCCTTACCATCCCCCCAGAATTCTGAGCCTGGGGAACGTTGTGCCTTTTGGGGTGCCCTTTGTGCCTACAGTCCCTTCTCATGCCTGGAATGTGCCAACATGAGACCTGGCAGCATGCAGGAATGAAACATGCCCACACAGGCAGCTGAAGGGTAAAGCTTTGTAGTGAGGCTGTGGGTTTCTCCAGCGCTCACTGCTTTGGGTTTCTCTGGCACAGTGATGGCTCCCCAAGTGGGGATGCTGCTCTGTAAATAGTTTGAGGTCCCTGACATCCAACAGTCGTGCAATAAGAGCAGGATGTGAAGAGAACCTCCCCATGATCCTTGCAGCCAAGACAGGGCAATCACACCCTTACTCCCACACAGGAAGGGTCAGCAATCCCCCAAGAATGGGGCCAGGGACCTCCCACAGGCAGCAGCTGGACCCCCCATCAAGCTCAGTGACAGAGCTGCTGCTCTCCTGAGCTGCTCCTCTGGGCTTGCTTGTAAAACCTCAAAAAAAAAGGGCTTTTGTGTTGTTAATTCCTCAGGGCAAGAGGTTAATGGAGCATTTGGAAGAAACAAACCAGATCTACTGAAAGCAAAACCATTTCCCTCAGATCCCTCAGAGCATCTTCCTGGCATGTGGCAATGACCACCTGCAGGGGTGGGGCTCCATGTGTGCCACAAGCCTCCTGCAAAGGCTAACGGACACTCTATCCCCTTTCCCTCCCGAGGGACTGTGAAGCGAGACAGGCTGTTCCCTGCCTGGGATGTGGGGCAAGATGACCCCGTTTCGGCTGAGGGCCATACTCACCACGAAGGTGTCGTAGGAGAACTTGTGCCTGTGGAGGAGGTGCTGGAGGAAGTTGGCGCTCTTGTAGCTGGGGTCTCCCCAGGGCATGGCAGAGCACACTGGGCACACCTACAGTGGGCAGGGTTGACAGAAAACGTGACCTGTGGGTACAGACCCTCTGCCTCTACCTCCTGGACTTGTAGACAGTTCCCCCCCGCCCTCTTTCTGACAGTGATCTGCAGAGGATGTGCTGAACAAGGGGTTCTTCAGCACCCCTGAGCAGATCTCTCAGTGCACAGAGCCTCTGGCATGTTGCCCCAGGCTGTTTTTAACCTCCTGTCAACTTACACAACACAAGTGCATGTCCAAGACAGTGCCAGAGCTGCAAGTTCCACCCCAGTGGGAAAGGGGAGGGGAAATTCTACACCACCCGGGTGCACAGAGGGACAGAGTCAACTCACTCCAGAGAGCTTCTAGCAAAGCAACCTGAGGCAGGTCCCATCAAAAGGCTTTAAATAAGTTAAACCACATAGAAACACACTGTATTTGGATTTCCAGGAGTTACTCCACATAGAACCAGCCCATCCCAGAGGCACTCACCACTTTGTTGGGGTCATTGCGGTGGTTCTCCATGCAGTGCTTCACCAGCTCCTGCTGATCCAGGTTCCGAGCCCCACAGTAGGGGCACACAAATGTTGAGCGGTTGGGAATATTGCTGAACAGAGGAAGGACGAGCTCAGATCCCCCAGCAAGGGACTCACTGACTCCTTCCAGCCACCCCCTGCTTGGTTTTGTGATGCCCACCACAGCAGAAACCAGACTAAGCCCATTCCCACCCAGTTGAACCATCCTGATCTGGTCAGTCCTTCCTCCTGTGCCACAACATAAACCCTACAGCAGTGCAGGGGCTACCAATGCCAGGAGCAAGAAGGTGCTGATGCTCCTTGCTGTGATCACTCAAAGTAAAGTAAAACATAGAATTTAGGAACTCTAACAAAAACAGAGGAGATTGGTCTGCAAGGAGGGATGTGTACCTGGGGATAGGCTGGGATGTGGGAACAACCGGAACGAACTTGGGGCAGTTGGCCATCTGCTCCTGCACCTTGGCACAGGACGAGACATGGGAGCGCATTTTTGCGAGGGTCACCTGGAGGAAAAGGAGTGAAGAAACATTCCTAGAGGCTGTTCCACACACAGCACCGGAGCCTCTGCTATAGCTCAGGTGATTGCTGCTGATTCAGCTTCCCTACGGCTGCTGCAACTGAGTCACCTTAAGAGCTAATTCCTTACCCTCATTAATAGCAGTGGAGCTGGTTCACCTCATCCTGCTTTTGAAGATCCCCACTGCCTGATAATAGTTCCACTCTGCCAACAAAGGCAGCTCAGAGAATTCACAAAGCCCTGCTCACTTGGCTCGTGGCTATGGCCACAACATGCAGGGGGTACAACTCCTCAGCAATCTGGGGACCCCACAAACCAAACCGTAACAACCTCCTTCCCCTGACAGTGAGATGGGGACAGACAGCTTCCCCCATGGGCTTTACCTTCTTGCTGCAGCCTCTGCAGGGAGCTTTGTAGGATGCAAGCTGTTTCTCCACGCTAGAAGCTTTCTCCACCTTCTTTGGGTCAAAGGGCACACGGCAGAGTGGGCAAAGTGGGGATGGCACTTGGAGGCAGGGCTGCAGGCACTCCCCGCAAAACCTGGGGACATAGAGAAGGATGCTGAGTGTGCCAGCGGCCCAGCCCAGGAGGAGGAGGAGGATGTGAAGCAGCAGCGCAGTCTCAGGAATACCTATGCACCTCAGACTGCAGGGCAGACCCCAACTTCAGAGGTGGGGAGCACATACTATGAAGCCTTTGCCATTGGAGTGGGTACAGGGCAGGGAAAGTCATGGTCTCCCCTGTTCCAGCTCCCCAGCATCACCCACCCCCAGCTTCAAACAAGCCCAAGGCAGGGGAAGAGTGAGGGGCACCAAGCAAGGCCAAAGCCAAGAACAAAGTCAAGATGTCCCAGAAACCAGATGTGCAAGTGGGACAAGGTGTCACTGAAACACCAGAAGCAGCTCCCAGCTCCCCATGACAGCACCCACAGAAGCCGGGGCAAGGTGCCCAGTGCTGCTGGGACAGCCAGGGGTGGGAAAGAGGTCCAGCGGCCAAGCTGAAGCAGGGGAGATGAATCATCACCCCTGGTGTGGGAACCCCAATACCAGGCTGAGTCTCCCAGCAGTGGGTACCAGTACTGGTCTGGGGGACGGGGCGGGACTGAGATCCCTAACACCAGGCTGAAGGGAAGGGTCCTCGCACCAGGCTGGGAGAGGAACCCAGGTGTCAGCTGAGGGTTGAGTTGGTGGTTCCCGTACCGGGCTGCGGCTCCCCATACTGTACTGAGGATAAAGTACGATGGGCACCCCGATTGCAGACTTGTGGGGGGATGCTGGGCAGGGTCCCGGTACCGAACTCGGAAGGGGGAATGGGAATCCCGGTAGCGGGATGGGAGCCTCAGCACCGGCCGGATTCCGGCTGAGAGACCCCGGGAGGTGGTGCCGGTGCATGGGCGGGGAGGGGGTGACACCCATGCAGCGCGACGGGCACAGCCACGGGGTCGGTGGTGACAGGCCGGGGGTTCCCCCCGCCGCCCCGGGCCCCGGCTCACGTATGTCCGCAGCCCGCGATGCCGACGGCGCGGTGGAAGACCTCCAGGCAGATGGGGCAGCTGAACTGCGCCTCCAGCGCCTCGGCAGCAGCGGGGCCAGCAGTGGGGCCGGCGGGGGGTGGCGGAGCCCGAGGGGAACCGCCCGGGGCCTGGGGCCGCTGCGCCGCCGCCACCAGCAGGTTCCGGAACATGGCGGCGGCGGGGAGGGNCACGGGACTCGGGGTGGGCCCTTGGGGCCACGCACGGGATTGTCCCGGTGTTGCCCCCGGTACTGTCCCCTGTAACTCCCGGTACTGTCCCCTGTACCCCCCAGTACTATCCCCATGCACCCCCCTCCGGAACTATCCCCTGTACCTCTCGGTGCTGTCCCCGGTATCCACCCTGTGTTTATCCTCTTGGTACTTCCCCGGTGCCTCCTCGGTGCTGCCTCCGGTAGCCCAGTACTACTCTCACCGTACCTCCGATGCTGCAACAGGCAACCCCCCCAGTGTTGTCCTATAGGCCCTAAGGTATCCCCCCTCCGTTCTGCCTCTGGTACCTCCCTAGTGCCCATCGCAGTGCCCCTTCAGCACCCCCCGGTGTCCCCGGAGCTTTCCCCAGTACCACTCCAGTAGCCCCCAGTGGTAACCCCAGTATCGGTCCCCGGACACCGGGATCAGAGATCAGCGTCCCAGTGCTGCCTGCTGATCGTCCGTGTCCCCACAGCCACCCGCGGCCCTGCATGAAGTGTAAACAGGCCTCTGCTTCCCTCGTCATCCGCCTTGGGGACCCCTTCTGCCGGTGAGAGACCAGAACCAGGACTGGGACACAGGCTTGGGGATATGGGCGCTTGGGGACATGAGGCTTGGGCATGTGGGATCTCTGGGACACCAAGAATTGGGAACATCAGGAGTTTGAGAGATTGGGTCTCAGGAACATCAAGGCTTGGAGACAGCAGGCCTTGAAGATAGGGGGCTTGGGGACACTGGACTCAAGGACATTGGACCTCAGGGGCATCAAGGCTTGGAGACAGGGGCCTCAGGGGCATGGGGACCACAGGACTTGCTGCAGCTCTGGTTAAGATCCTTGTGTCCCCACCAGCGGCTGCTTCCGCGAGTACTTTGTGCATAAGTTCCGTGCAATGCTGGGCAAGAACCGAGTCATCTTCCCAGGAGAGAAGGTACTGGGGGGATACCTGGGTGCAGTGGGAACCTTGGTGATGGCATGAGAGTGGTGAATCATCCCTTGTGTCCCAACAGGTGCTGCTGGCATTGTCAGGTGGTCCAACATCCAGTGCCATGCTCCAGCAGGTGCAGGAGGTGAGCATGGGAATGATGGAGGGGGTCTGGGGATGGGGGGGGCACAGCTTCCTCACCCCCTCACCCTGCGTCTGTGCCAGGGGCTCAGCCGGGAGACAGCCAAGAGGCTCCGCTTTGTCCCTGGCCTCATCTATGTTGATGGTAAGAATTAGCCCTGTTACCCATTTTCAGCCCATCTCTCTGTGCCACACCAGGGTGGGGGGCTGCTGCCAAGCCTGCCAAGGCTGTGGCTCCTGGAGGTGTGCCACACACTCTGAGAATGGTATTGCTGCCCACCTGCCTTTGCAGAGGGAGCAGTGTGTGGGCAGAGCCCAGCACAGCGGGAGCAGACCTTGGCCCAAATGGAGACTCTGATGCAGGCAACCGGCTTTCCCTACTACCTGGCCCACCTGGAGCAGGTATGGAGGAGAGAGAGACACGCACTGGGGCCAGGGGGACATACTTGTCTGTGCCCAGCCCCACGCTGGTACCACCCTCTGCTCCACAGGCGCTGCAGCTGCCCCCATCCATCCTGCGGCCAGGGCCAGAGGGATCCAGCAAGCCCAACCCCTCATACAAGGAAGCTGTGGAGGGCTTCATCCAGCAGCAGCGGCAGGAGGAGGGGGACAGGAACGGTGGCACCTCATTGCCCAGCCTCAGCACCCAAGACATACCAACAGAGCCCACTGTTACCCCCCACCTGCCTGACCCTGTCCACACACAGGAGCTGCTGAAGCTCTTTGATGCTGTGGAAACATCAACAGCAAGAGAGGAGCTGCTGCAGATGCTGCGGTGAGGGACTGATCCTGCCTGGTGCCAGCACTGGGCTTGATGTGGTGAGGCTGAGCTGGTGTCATCTTGTCACCCAGGACCCACCTAATCCTGCAGACGGCCCGGACAAAGGGCTACGTCAAGGTGATGACAGGCGAGAGCTGCACTCACGTGGCCATCAAACTCCTCACAAACCTAGCGCTGGGTCGTGGTGCCTTCCTCGCCGTCGACACGGTGAGCAACCAGCTGGCAAGTGCTCCTCAAGCTAGGGACGACTGTCCTCACCCCAAAGGGTGACAGTGCCACAGTGGGATGTGGTCTGTGGAGGGTTGCCTCTGGCTTGGTGGTGGGACAGTCCCTTGGCAGCCTCCCACCCACAGGGCTTCACAGACAGCCGCTACGGTGACGTGACAGTGGTGCGTCCCATGCGGGAGTACACAAGCAAAGAGATCGCCTTCTACAACCACTTCTTCCGTGTCCCCACCGTCATCACACCACCCCTGCGCACCAAGGTAGGGACAGTCCCTGTCCGCCACAGAGGGGATCCCAAGCTCCGTGTCTCCATAGCCAGGACAGGACTCTCTATCCCACTTTTGCCCTCTCCCCCAGCGCCGAGAGAAACCCAGCATCCATCGCCTGATTGAGCGCTTCGTCCTGGGGCTGCAGGAGGATTTCCCCTCCACCATCAGCACCGTCTACCGGTAGAGCATCCCCTGCCTGGGGGTGAGGGAAGTGGTTGGGGTGAGTGGAGTGCTCATGCTCACCCCGCTGCATTGGCTGCAGGACAGGTGAGAAGCTGAGCCCAGATCCAGCCAAGGCAAGCAGTGAGTCCCAGCGCTGCCTGTTCTGCCTCTGTGGCCTGGATATTGAAGGAGGTGAGTGGGGCAGGGGCTGCAGGGAGCAAGGGATTAGTAGGGTGCAGCCATGCACCCCCTAACTGCACCCTTTCCCTCCTGCTCTTGCAGAGGAAGAGTTGGCCCTGGAGCACACACTGATCATAGATGAGCCAGAGGAGAATGGGTGCTGCAATGGGGCAGCGTCAGCTGGGTGAGTGTGGGCAGGGGGAGGGATGCGACACTGACACTAGGGTCACCACAGCGCTGGTGCTGAGGGTCATCGTCCCCACAGGGCTGAAAGCAGAGCTGCCTACATCCCACTGCTGTGCTACAGCTGCCGCCTCACCTTCAAGGAGCTGGTAGGACTTGTTGGGGTGCAGCAAAGTGAATCTCCTTGGGGAATGGGGTCCCTCTCTGCATTGCTCCTCTCTTGCAGGGTCCTCTCACCACACTGCCACCATACATGCGCATTGAGGCCCAGCGCAGGATCCGCAGGTAGGGGGCTCAGGGGGTACCCTCCCCACCGGCTCAGTCCCTCATGCTGTGTCTGTTCATCCCTCTCTGTCCTTTGCAGTGCAGAGGTGGAGGAGCAGAGTCAGGAGGTCCCACTGGAGGACGAGTTGTCCAGCAACAGCTGAGGGGTTTGAGAATAGGGGGGGACACAGACCTTCATTCCTCTGGAGCACTTCTGGGGCTGGTTGATGCCTCCCTGCCTGCGTTCACAGCCCGTTCTGGTTACAGCTGGAGGCAGAGGGAGCCTCTAGCCTCCATTTGGTGGGAGTGAGGGGTACTGGTACCCCCTGGAGCAGCAAGTCCCTAGTCCAACCCTACAGCCTCCTCCCCACCCCATCTGCACATCGGCCGGGTGGCCTCAAACTTTGTTTTATTAGATTATCTGTATAAATAAACCATTTGAATTAATAAAAAAAACCCAACCAAAAGGTCACAACGAGTGTCCAAAGTCCAGCTGGGGCTGCCAGGCCCTCCATGGGCTTTGGCAGGGGGGCCATAACCCAGGGCCTGCCCTCCTGGGGCTTGGGGGCTATTGCTTTTGAGTTCAACCTGGTTCTGGAACAGGGCTGGGAAGAATGAGGAGGGGGCACAGGCCGGCTCCTGGCACCACCCCCACCCACCAGCCTGGCATACAAGGGTGCCCAGTGGGTGTGGCAGCTCCTGTCCCCCACTCTGGGAAGGCACAACGTGGTCTCTGCAGGTTCGGACACTTTCAACGCAATGTAAGAAAAACATTGTCCCAAAAAGTGAGCGCTGAGCACCCTGTGTCGTCCCACTGCCTCCCCCTGGGGCAGGATGCAGCCCCAGTTTAGCATGGGGCTGGTTAAGGCATTGGCGGTGAAGTCCCTGGGCAAGGAGTGAGGGCAAGGGGCCCACAACCCCTTCCCCTTACTCCTTCTCCCGTGTCCACTTGATCATGGTTTCAGGAGAGCGGTAGAGGAAGATGAGCTTGGCGTAGAGCTCTTCCTCCAGCTCCAGCTCGCCCGTCTCCCGCACCAGGAAGATGTCCTGGCACAGCTTCAGGATGCGGTCCACACAGGGCAGCTCCTCAAACATGATGGAGTGTGAGATCTCACTGAAGAAACCCCGTACGAACTTCCCGATCACCAGCACGATGGACACGTACAGCCCCATGATCCTACAAGACGTGGGGAGTGGAGGAGAAGGCGCAGCCTAGATCCCACCCCCAGCCTCACACCCACTTTTGGGGTGCAGCCAAGCGATCCTTCACCACTCCGTGCCCTTTCCCCCTCACCCCATGCCACGTACCCGTAGCCAGCCAAGAAGCCCAGGCTGGGGGGGCTGACTTTATCGTTGAAGATGACCATGGGGAGGATGTTGCCGTCATCACCAGCGTGGGGCTCTTTCAGCCTCACCACCCACCACTCCAAAAAGCTGTCGCCCCTGCGGCCGGCGCCTGCACGCTCCCTTTTCAGCTGCACCTCCACGTCCAGGTAACTGTCCTCCCCATCTGCCGGGGGAGTGGGTGGCACCGTCAGGATACAGCACAGCTGCTGCTGTGCCCCCAACACTGATCTGTTTTCTGAGGTGAAGGGGACATAGTGGGACCTACCTGGCAGCAGCTGCTTGACGGGGTTGGCTTCGGGGCCATTGGGTGCCCGGATGTACTTGGGGAAGAGTTTGGGCACTTGCCTGCAAAAAATCTGGGGTGAGTAAAGGGGGACCCTCCCAATGGGCATGAGGGGGGTGGTCTGGCTTGAAGCCTCTCTCCGGGGACACTTACACAGGGGTGTCACGCGTGCCCTGCAGCAGCTGGGCCAGCTCGAGGCGCTGGGGCGCTCCGGGCTGCAGGTCGGTGGTGTGTTTGTCAAAGGTGTGCTCCACCGTCCCTCCCTTGCCCAGGTCCCTGTGGGCACAGCGGGCAGAAGCTGAGCAAGGTGATGGTAGTGATGGTTGTTGCCCCCCAGCTCTCCCCACACCGTGCCAGCAGTACCTCTGGAAGGTCCAGGTGAGGCGGAGGGTGATGTCGGAGGAGCCGTTCTGCAGCTCCCGTCGCATCTGCTCCCGGCTCGGGGGGCTGATGCTCCAGAGCGAGCCCGAGCTGCCCTCGATACGGGCCGTCACGATGTCCTCGTAGCCGTACAACGTGATGAACTGCATGGCAACCTGCCACCAGGGAGGGGAGGCACAGCTCAGGCCCCCACCCCAGAGCATCCACACACACACAGAGAGCGGGATAGAGCAGGGACCGGGGTTTGGGGTGGGGGGATTTACCGGTTGCCTCTCAAAAAGGTTTGTGAGCTCTTCGTAGTCCTTGGGGGTGAAGGGCTGGATGGACTGCTGCTGGGCACTCATGGTGAACAGCGGCTGGGAGGGCATGGGCTGCCATCAGCTGGGCCAGGCATCCTGGTACCCAGCTGAGCACCCAAGCACCCACTCCCTGCATCCTCACCTCGTAACCCCCGAGCTTGAGGGTGACGGTGACATCGATGGGGTGGTTCACAACACCCACTACTGAGCGCACCAGCGACATGAAGAGCAGCGGGAACCAGATGATGGCCACGAGGAAGAGGATGATGAGGCCTCCCATGCCATACTTCACAATCTTCTTCTTCTTCTGCCCCTTGGGCTGGGGGTATTTCTGGGAGGGGGGACACAACACATGCTAGGAGTGCTCGGGGCCCCCCAGGCAAGAAAGGAATCACTGGGGGGGACCCTTCCCAGTACCTTCTCTGTCTCACGGCTGCACTTGATGATGAAGATGTTGGCATAGATGTCCTCCACACACATCCAGTTGGAGAGGGACAGCGTGGTGTCTGTCCAGACCCAATCCATGACAGCACGCAGCTCCACCAGGAAGGGCACGAGGCGAAAGCTGGGGGGAACACGGGATGAGGAGATGGAGCTGGTACGGCAACCTCCAGGCACGCGGGGACCCCCGTGGCCCCATACCTTACCCCTGGAAGAGGAAGAGGTTGAGGTGGTTGTATTTCTTGGTGAGGAAGTTGCCCAGGATGCGGGTGGGGTAGCCGCAGCGGATCTGGTAGGCTGACAGTGCAAAGTAGATGCACTTCACAAAGTACCACAGCTGGGCCACCGTGTTGAGGCTGAACAACCTGTGGGAGAGAGGCATCACCCCTGAGCGACCACATGGGCTTGAGGGCACAAAGATGCCACCCTAGGACCACGCAGTGCCCTTGGAGACAGACTTGGGTAACTGTCAGTACCTTTCGGTGACGGCTGGCAGGATGAAGAACATCCAGAGATGGATGCTGAAGACCAGGATGACCTGGAAGATGAGCTTGCCCAGCACGGTCTTGCGGAGGTAGAGCGCGCGGTCGATGACCATGGTGGTGAACTGGATGAGCAACATGACCAGGAAGGCCTCAGGCACTTGGTCATCTGATAGCGAGGACGTGATGTCAGCGGCGGCCGAGTGTTTCTGGGGAGGAAGGAGAAGGTCAGGGCTCAGCCCGCGGTGGTAGCTGGCTGGCTGGTGCTCCACAGGAACCCCTCACTCACCCCGAAGGCCCAGAAGCCAAAGATGATGATGATGAAGTCGACCACATCAGCCAGAAACATGAAGGCGTAGACGTCGGTGGCCGCGCGGTGCCGTGTGTGCAGGATGTCCCGGAAGAACTCGCACAGGGGTCTGTACGTGTTCTGTGCCCTGTAGGGGACAGAGCGGAACAGTGACTGGGGACTGCACCCATCAGCCCCCACCCCACCCAGCACCAAAGGTCACCCACATGGTGAAGAAGAAGAGCTTGACCCGTAGCCCAAACGCCCTCAGCTTCCTTTGAGCATGGCTCTGTGTGGCCTCTTCCTCCTTCACTTCCTCTTGCTCCCCCTCCTCTGTGGGTGAGACACAGCATGGGTCACGGCTCTGGAACCCCCAGGGGCACAGCCTACCCCTCCACCCCTGGGGACACCAGTCTTGTCTCTCACTTGAGTGGGACGGCTGGGACCTGGTGCTCACCTTCCTCCCTCAATGCCTCCGGCTGCTTTCTCCCTTGCCTCCTCTTCCTCCTGAAGCGGAGCTGCATGGCCTTGGTCCCTTCTTCCTGCTGCACAGCATCTCCCTCTGACTCCAGACCCACGGCTGAACCTGGTGATCCTGGCTCTGCCAGTGCCTCAGTGCCCCTCTCGCCCACTGCCAGCACCGGGGATGCTGCTTCCTCCCGCTTCTCCTCCTCTTCCTCGTCCTCCGTCCGCTCCACCTCTGCCTTCTTATTGGGGAAGGGATCTTCCTCATGGTCCCACAGCCCATAGGACTGAAGAGGAGTGCAGTCAGGGGAGACAGAGTTCCTGAAGCCCCCCAGCCCCACACACCTCACCCCTCCATCACCCTGTTGACTCCCCAAGCACCCAGTGGGTGATCTTCAGCTCGTGGGGATGACCACCCATGGCAGTGCCCGTGCCCTGGGGCTCACCAGCAGCAGGGAACGATGGAAGAAGAGAGCCAGGAGCTGGATGAGGTCGTACTTGATGTACCGGTCAGTCTTCTCCAAGCCCAGGATGCGCGGTGGGAAGAAGGGTTTGCCCTCATTGCGCACCAGCATGGCATAGCCGTTCCAGGGGAAGAACCCAAACTGGAAGAGGTACTTCACCACCACCATCACCTGCCAAGACGCTGGGGTCAGCGGGTGGTGGTGGGGGAGGCCACAGAGGGCACCGTTCCCTCCCCAGGCACCCCTTGCCCACCTCAGTGAAGATGATGGCGGTCATCCAGAAGCGCTTGGTGGGCCGGGGGATGGAGAGCATGGCCCAGAGAAAGACGAGGATGGGCAGGAAGAGGGAGATGACGGAGGCAGTCACCATGTTGTTGAGGATGATGATGAAGTAGCAGAGCAGCTCAGAGTGGGCAGCCACACAGCGGTAACCAGCCAGCAGCAGCTTCAGGAAACGGTTGTGGGACTGATAAAACTTCTCTGACTCTTCCAGCTCGGGGAAGTACAGCCGCCTGAGGGGTGCAATCGGGGGTTGAGGTGGACCTGCCACATGCCATCTCACCCCCACCACCCCCACATCCCCGTACCTGCTCAGAAGGAGCTCACTGGCTGTCCGGCTCCGGTTCAGGGGCAGAGCCAGCAACTCTTGAGACCCAGCCACATCCTCGAGGGACTGCCAGGTTGTCACCTGCTCCTGGCTGCCGGTGGGCAGCGGGCATCCCACCAGGTTGGGGAGGGCTTCCTGATGCCCACTGGGGATGGCATGGGGACAGTGGTGAGTCTGGTGCCTGCTGGCCCATGACTGTGCCAGCTGCCCCCTTGGGGGGTTTCTATGCACCTGCCTGGAAGCGATGCCGTTGTGGGGGTCTGCACCCCCAGCTCCCCGTGGGTTCTGCTCTTCAGGGGACTCCTCCAGCTCGGGCAGCAGGTACAGCTCATCCAGCACGCCTCGGTGCACATCCTCTCCCTGCAACAGGCAACGGGTCAGTGCCACTGGGCTGTGACTGCCCCAGGGCTGTCACCTCCATGTCCCTGCACCCCCCCAGTGTGGGCTCACTGTGGCCAGGCGCTGCGTGAGGACATATCTCTCAAGGTGCAGGACGGTGGACATGTCCCTGTGCTCCTGGGTGCAGGCGTCCAGCCATTGCGTCAGCCCGTCCACCATGGCCCGGCACAGCACCCACAGGAACCGCAGTGTGTTCAGCACCCGCTGCACCACGTTGCTTCGCTCTAATGCAGCAAGGAGATGGGTGGGGGGGGTCACTTCATGCCCACTCAGACTTGTTCTCCACCCCAGTACCCTGATCATGCTGGCCATTTACCAGAGTCTTCCCCCTCTTCCTCCTCCTCTTCCTCCTGGCCTTCAGCTTCTTCAGGTGCTTCTGACGACTCCTCTCTCCCTCTGCTGCCCCCTGCAAGGGTCAGACCCCCCAGGGAAGGGGGGTAGCACTGGCTCAGAAGGGTATGAACACAACCTCTTGTCCCTGTCGGGGTTCTGCTGCCCATTGCTCCATCCTGTCCCCACCACCCAGCTTATAAACACTAGATGCCCAAGAGCTGAATGGTGCCCAACCCCATAGCAGCCATCAGAGAGTTCACACACACACACTGAAAACCCTGCTGAGGTGATGCCAGGGCTGCATCCTCTCCCGGCAACCTCCAGCCCCATTTTGGGCTGGTGCAGACCCACCTGCAGTAGCCTCAGCACCAGGTGACTCCGGTTGCTCCTGCTCCTGCTGCCGCAGTGCCGTCCTGGTGTTGGTGACCCAGGCCTGGTAGGCGAGCTGGGGAAGCAGACAGGGGGCCATCAGCACCCCACAGGCAACAAGTGTCTCCCTCCCCTGATCCCTCTGAAACTACAGTCACCTGGAAGGCACTTCGCCTGCTCGGCCGTGGCTCCTCTGGCACTGCTGCCTCCTCCTCCTCCTCACTGTCTGACTCAAAGAGGAAGTACTCCCCCGAATGCAGCACTGCCGGGTGGCATGGGATGTCACGGCATGACCAGTGCCATGGCATGGGGTGTCATGGTGTGGGGTATCACGGCACGGCCAGTTCCTCCCCAAGGGTCTCTGCCTGGCACAGTGCTGAGGACTCTGAACTCGCACAGCCCTAAAGCAGAGTCCCTCTGGTGCCCATGTTCAGAGGTGATCAGTACCCCTAACGCCAAGCCCAGCCTAGTACCTTCCAGTCCAACCCCCTGTTAGTGCTGGGCAGTTAAGTCACCCTGGTTAGTGCCTGTGGCCAGGGACATGCGGGGTGTCACCTGGCCCAAAGCACCATCCCCAGCACTCCCCACTGCTGTTAGTGGTGCCCAGTAAAGGGACCTCGCCAAGCGGCTGCACCCCGCTGCACCCCCCGTGTTGGGACAGTACCTGCTGCATGGTCCAACCACGGCCGCCACCACCGCTCCCTCTGCCGCGAGGGGTCCACTGGGCCACCGGGTGCTGTGGGGTGGCAGGAGTGCCTGAGAATGGCCACAGTGGGTGCACCCACCCTTGGCACGACATGGGGACAGGGAAGGGGTTCCCCACTATGCTCTGTAGGGCTTTGGTGTCAGCAGCAGGTTGTGGCCACCCTGCTGTGTGCAGACAGCAGTTTGGGGGGGGGGGGGGGAATGAGGGGTCCTTCTGGCTCTCACCTGGCCTGGCTTCATCCTGTCCCTCGCCAGTGGCACTGGGCAGTCGCTCCTGGTGGTACTTCTCCTGCTTGGCTCGGATCCGCTCCATCCTGCCAGGCACAGGCTGCTGCAAAACCCACTCCCGACCCCCACCCTGGGGCACTCTCACTCACCCAGGGGTGCCCCAAAGTGCAAGGACGGGGGTCCCAGGTGCTCCCCCCAAAACCCACTCACTGCCGCTTCAGCTGAGCCAGTGACTTCTTCTCAGCTTGCTGGTGGGAGCGCATGCTCCGCAGGACACTGGCCTTGAACAGCGCAACGCCCCTGTGGGGACAGCACGATGGGCATGAGGACACCCGCACCCTGACAGCCCCGTGGGGACTCTCTGGGAGCCCAGCCCCACCTGGAAGCCTGCAGGGCGGAAGCCTGGAAGTCCAGCATGACGTGCAGGAAGTAGTGGCTGAGGAAGATGCGGCGCTGGAGCAGGAGGAAGAAGAAGCAGATGCTATCCCAGATGATGCCAGCCTCCTCCACCGGCAGTGAGCAGTCATGGTCCTTGCCCATCGCCTTGGCTGGCAGGCACAGATGCAGCAGGTCAGACAGCAGCACACACTCACTCACACCCCCAAGCCCACCGACTCAGGTAGGGTAACCCCAAAACCCACCCTGGACCACCAACTCACGGTCATAGTAGCCCTTGACGGTGCAGACAAGGCTGAAGAGCTGGATGACCCAGCAGAAGTTGTTCTGCATCTGCTGCACGAAGACGCAGGAGAGGAGCTGCAGGGACAGAGAGCAGAGTGCAGGGTTTGCCATGAGAAGGGGACAGTCCTGTCACCTCACCTGTCCCTTCCCCAGGGTGTGGGTGGCCCCAAGGAGCAGCCCAGGGGGTTGTTGCGTGGCCAGGCAGCCCTCACCGACAGCATGTTTTTGGCGATGATGACGGTGATGTTGTAGAGGATGAGGCAGTCCCAGAGCACGAGACGAGCCCGCGCCGGCTTGCGCAGCATGGCGGTGCCGAAGAGGAGCAGGTAGAAGCAGGCCAGTAGGTAGCCCAGGCCAAAGAGGCTGATGCGGGTGGCCCCAGTGATGAAGACCACCACTAGGACGAACCAGAAGAGGTAGCGGAAGACCACCACCTTCACCATGTCTAGGTATGACCTGCAGGATAGGGCACTCAGAGTAGGGTCCCTGTCTCCTCCCAGCACCCACACTTGGCAATGCCTGGGTTTAGGGTGCAGCGAGGTGCTATGTCACACCCCAGTGTAGTCCCCATCCCCTCATCAGCCCTATTTGGTGGGATAAGGTGCTTTATCTCAGTCTGAGGGGTGTCAGTGCCCATGGGGGTCCTGTACCATCACAAGGGGTGTCCTGGATCACTGTATCTCCTCAGACTACTCGTATGCCAGTCTGAGGGTACCATCATAGCAACAGAGGGTCCTGATACAGCCACAGCAGGGGTTCACATCCCAACCCAGCCCTGCAGGTCCCACAGCCTAGGGGTCCCACCTCTATGGCCCTAGATGTCCCAGTCCCAGGTCATCCTGCACCCACCGGCAGTGGATGAAGTTGGGGGTGGGGTTGTGGATGTCCCGTGCCAGGTCGAGCCAGTCGCTGTTGTCACCAGCTGCCTGCAGCCACTCCTCGGAGCGCTCGGCCTCAAACACCCGCCACTGCTGCGCCGCACACAGCAGCAGCAGGAAGTCATCTGTGGGGACACGGCTCAGTCTAGGAGGTGCCGGGGGGGTGCGAGGGGCTGAGTAGGGGGTGCTGGGTGGGTAATACTCACTGATGAGGTTGGTGGATTTAGGGGCCACAAAGAAGTCAGGCAGGTAAAGCCACTTGATGAGAGCTGAGTTGATGGGCAGAGCCTGGCTCCAGCGCCATGGATAATCTGGGGTAAGGGAGTGGGCACACTTGATGCCAGCCGCCCCAGACCTTCATATCCAGGGCAGACAACATGCCCACACAACGCTCCACCTCCCTGATCCATGCAAAGGATGGGAGTTCCCCCCGCCAAAGGATGGGTACCCCCCAAAGGATGGGTTCCCCGACACAGGATGGGTGTTCCCCATCTCTGCCCCTTACCCACACAGAGGGCGGGCGGCATGCCCAGGCACAGCAGGTACTGGTAGAGGAGGAAGATGACGAGGAAGAGGCAGTACTTGGGCCAAAGGCGGGCAATGGCTGCCCGTCGGCGTCGTGTCAGGATGACAACCAGCCAGCACCCGTGCAGGATCACCATGAAGTTCATCCGCTGCCCGATCACGTTCACCGTCATCAGGAAGCAGATCTGGGGCGGGGGATGCAGACACTCAGTGCTGGGGGCACTGACAGTGGTGGGATCCCCCCACTCTGGCATAGCAGCCGCTTCCCACCTCCAAGCCAAACTTGTAGTAGAAGTAGTTGAGGAAGTACTTGGCACAGCTGCCCAGGCCATGGTCAAGGTGTTCACGAGAGATGTCCTCGAAGATGGTCTCGGTGACTGGGGCCACTAGCTGGTGCTGCTTGCGATAGTACTGCTGGTGCCGGTACACCACTGCCTCGAACACCAGCAGCAGCAACACCTGGAGGTGGTTCTGGGTGGGGGGACATGAGAGGAGATCTCAAGACCATGACACAACCCTGAGCATCCCCCAACGTGTTCCCCATGAACGCAGTGTCCGTGCGCCTACCTGGATGTAGCCCAGGTTGGGGTAGCCCTTCCGGATGCCGAACCAGTTGGCAGGGTCCACAGGGCCACGGTACAGCGTGGAGTTGCCCAGTTCCTCCGGGCTCAGGTTGGTACTGTTGAGCAGAGGCTGCCAAGAGTAGCACGATCAGGCATCAGCACCCACAAGCCCTGCTGCTGTGGATCTGGATCCCTGGGCAAAAGAACCCCAAGAACCGGGCAACCCCCTGGCATGGGCACCTGGGTGCAGTTGCTGGTGTATCTGCTGGGGTCAACGATCTTCAGCTGGTAGAGCATCTTGCAGACGATGATGATGCAGGTCCAGATGGTGGAGAGGCAGGAGGCCATGTGGCGGAAGCGGCAGTAGGGCATGGCAAAGGCCCACAGCAGCACCAGCAAGAAGTTCATCAGCGATACCTGATGATGCAGCAGCCACGTCAGCACCCCAGAGTGTCCAGCTGAGCCCCCCCCCCAACCCCAGCGCCCCAGGGCCGGTACCTCCTGCAGAGCCACCCAGACGGTGTAAAGGGCCACCAGTTTGAGGATGTGGAGCTCCAGCAAGCGCCCCACAAAGACTTGCCCGTGGGTCAGCATGTCCGAGAAGGTCCAGCCCAGCACAATCAGGCGCTCCAGTACCAGCCCCCATTTGGTGGGCACTGTGGAGACACAGACCATTTGGACACGCCTGCAGCCACCCTGGCTCCGGGGACACACCAACACACCCTTGTACACTACCAAGCTTGGAGGACACCCTAATGCATCTCCCTACCCTCCCATTCCTGGCTCAGAGGACATCCCAACCCATCCCCACTCCTTCCCATTCTAGAAGGACACGCAAATCTAACCCTGTAGCCTCTCAAACCCTTCCTAGCTTGGAGGACACCCCCATCCATCTCCATACCCTTCCACACCTGAAGGTGACCCCAAATCCATCCCTGCCTCCCTCCCACCCCTCCTTGGCTTGGAGGATGTGCAATCCATCCCTGCCTCCCCCTCAGTCCCATTTCTTGTCTCCCAGGACAAACCCCAGTACCCTGTGAGGCGCTGTCGGAGTCATCAGCCCCAGCGCAGTCAGCAGCAGCCGCATCCCGCAGCAGCCGGCTCCCATGCAGCTCATCAGGTCTGCAAGAAGGAGGGCTCAGAGCAGGGAGGGGGGCTCAGGGTGCAGCAGGGGATCACCTCAGCATGGGTCCCTACCTGGGGATGTGGCAGGGAGGTGGAGTGGCAGGAGGGACGTGCTCCACATCAGTGATGTGCATGAAGGGACGGTGGAAGTAATGGAGCTGCAGAATGCAGGCCAGGAGGAAGAAGCCTGGGATGAGGGTGCTGGAGAAGAGCTCGGAGACGCTGAACTGCTCCAGGCCCAAGTCACTCAGCCTGGACAGGGAGGGGATGGTCAGTGCACGGCCACAAACACCCCACACTACATGGGCATGGAACCACCACACCGGGGCTCAACTCCAAGCCCATGTGCCATGACATCCCTTGGCCATGGCAGCATGAGGGTGGTGGCAGCAGGGACCTCGTGGTGGTCAGGGCCACTCACTGTTCATCGGTGAGACCTGTCAGGTTCCTCCAGTACATGGGGAAGTCCTCAAACTGGAAGGTGTAGACGGCGATGAGCACCAGCATGGTGTAAGCCACCACCAGCCACCAGAAGCCCTTGAGCACCTTGCGCCACAGGCTGTAGTAGACCTACAGGGACAGGGACATCAGCAGGGCCACAGCAGGGACAGCAACAGGGAGAGGTCCCTGGCACCCCCCTACCTGGAAGAGGGTGAGGCAGAGCAGGAAGAGGAACATGTAGACGATCTTGTAGACAACGAGGCGTCCGGCAAAGCTCACCACGATGAACATGCCGGCGCAGACACAGATCCAGTACTTGGCGTAGAAATTCTGCACCAGGGCCCCCAGTGCCTTCAGCACATCCCGCTGCCGGCTGGGCTCTGCGAGGGAGGGACAGGCTTGTAGGAAGCAGAGTGGGGGGACACAAGTCCCCCACCTCTGGATGCTCACACTCTGGGGCCTGCGTGGCCTGGCCAAGAGTCCCTCTGGGTGGGTGATGCTCACCCGTGTCCGAGATGGTCACCTCCAGGAGTGGGGTGGCTGGACACCTCCTCGTTAGCAGCTTCTCCTTAACAAACTGCCGCAGCAGCAGCCAGAAGGTCAGGGTGAGCAGGAGCTACGGGGACAGGTGGTGTGAGAGTGGGGACAGCCAGGTGTCAGCAGGGTCAGGGATGGGGACACTGGGCTGCTGGGCTCACCTTAGCCCCCAGGTCCAGGCAGGGGTATTTGGGGTGCACCAGCCCCAGCTGCTCAAGGCTCATGAAGCCAATGCGGGTGGGCAGCTCGGGGGTCAGGTCCATGGCCCAGACGTACTGGAGGCTGCAGAGAGCGATGCCATAGAGGAGGAGGAAGGGTGAGCAGAGCATGGCGAAGTGATGGCGGCTCCGCACTATCCAGATGAGGCAGGCCCAGAGCAGCAGCACGAAGGTCAGCCAGCTGTGGTAGGTGATGCTCCACACCTGCGGGCAGGCAGGATGCAGCCACTCACCTAGGTTCAGCCAGGAGGTGCCCCCCCGTGCCCATGTCACCCATCCCCATCCTCTTACCATCATGGCAATGAGGGCACAGACGTAGCTCTGCTTCATGATGACGTGGCCCAGGGTGTGCAGGGGCAGTCGCTCGGTCGGATGCCTCCTGTCTGGCCACAGGGAGGAGGACCATGATCTGCCCATCCTGGGACCATGGGCAGGGTTTGGGGACGGGGAGGTGGTGGGGATCTGCTTACCAGGCTGTGGTGAGTTGCCCATTTCATGGACAGTGCAGTTCTCAGTGCCACTGCCTGGGTTCCCAGTGTTGGGCGACAGCATGGGCTGGGGAGGCAGAGAGAACTTTGAGCCCACCACGGCACACTCAGACTCCCACACTTCAAGCATCCTGCCCCACACCCACCTTGCTGTCCTCACCCACACCATCCGTGTCCTTGGACCAGCTCTCCAACTCCACCTGGTCCCTTGGTGGGCTCCTCACCGGTGGCTGTGCTGCCACGGCAGCTCTCTGCAAGGGGCAGGAACCAGCTAGAGCTCCTCACTCTGATGCTGCCTTGTAGCCCTTCCCAGACACCCCATTACTCCCCACCAGGCACCCCTGGTGCCAGGGCTGGGGCAACCAAAGCAGTGGGGCAGGGCAGGCATTGGCACAGCTTGGCTCTGCAGCCCCTCACCTTGGCATCCAGCCACCGCAGCTTCACTAAGGTGGCCACGGTGTAGTACAGCAGGAGCAAGATGCCAGGATTGGCATAGACAGGCCAGGGGTGGTGAGTGTTGAGCACCAGAGCATTAGGCTGGGAGCAATTGCGGTACAGGATGATGTCCTTGAAGCCAAACACCCTACAAGGACAGAGCAGGAGGCATCATCACCCCAACCAAGACCCTCACCATTAGCTGGGGTCCCGTCCTAGCACTGGCACCGCTCACAGGAACCTGCTACATCCCCATCTCATCTCCATCAGTGGTCTGGCCACGGAGCCAGGGTGACACAGGGACTCACCGTGCCCAGATGGTGGGGGGTGGGAAGACCCCCTGGATGAAGGGCGCTTGGTAGGCATAGAGGCAGAGCAGGTGGGCGCCAGCGTAGATGCCAATGAAGATGCAGAGGATATTGAAGGCCA
Organism: Upupa epops; assembly: GCA_013397515.1. Taxonomy (NCBI): domain Eukaryota; kingdom Metazoa; phylum Chordata; class Aves; order Bucerotiformes; family Upupidae; genus Upupa; species Upupa epops. Next base: position 736,739 of record VZRI01006867.1, read on the forward strand.
GGCGGTTGGAGGGGAGGTGACAGGCCCACCACGTGCACAGCCCCACGAAGAGCAGGTAGTAGATGCTGGAGGAGGCGGAGGGCAGGGTGATCCCTGGGGAGCAGTGACCCACGGGCAGTCAGTGGGTGGCCGAGAAGCCTTCAGCAAGGCAGCCTCCAGAAAGGCAGCCCCTACTCTACAGCCCCCTGGACTGAGCATCCAGCTAGACAGAGCTTCGCCTCTAGACCAAACTTCTCCCCTGGACCAAGGTTCTCCCCCTGGGCTGAGCACCTCTTCTGGACCACACTACTCCCCTGGACCAAGTGTCTCCATGGTGGTAGCATGGCCACCAAGTGTCCTCCCCCACCACAACACACCACATGCCCCCCACAGCCTGTACCCACCAGCCAAGGCCAGCAGCAGGATGGCCAGGCCCTTCCCAGCTGCCCAGAGCAGCCAGTGAGCTGTGACCCGCAGCCTGGCGCTGAGCAGGCCGTCCCCACTGGATGTGCCACTGCGTCGCTCCACATCCTGCTCTTCCCCCTGCCAGGGGAGAATGTTGATTCAAGCCCCACAGCCAGCCCAGGCTGCTCATGGCCGTGCCTCAGTTTCCCCACTTGAAAAAGAACCAGGGTGGAAGGACGGCCAGGATGCTCTGTCCGGTGCTGTGTTTATCCCATTAGCCACTTGGAAAGCTCCCCTGAAGAGGCGGCTGATTTTCTTGGCGCTGCTGCCCGGCTTCCCAGCACTGAGCTCTTTTCCAGACTGGCCCCGTGCTGGCCCCTGCTCACAGCAGAGGCACCCGCATCGCTCTGTGCTGCACGGACGGCGCGGCCATAGCCCAGCAGCAACACCCTTGGTCAGTGAGGAGCACCCTGAAACGGGACTGAGCCCCAAGGGGTGTCCGCTGAGCTGGGTGGGGGTGCCATTGGCTTGGGGTTGTGTCAGCTTGGGTGACACCAGTGCCACAAGAACAGCGCTCAAGTGTCCTGCTGGCACTACCAGGCAGAGCTGGCATAGCATGGCACAATACAACACCCTGCCCTACACCTGCAGCGAGCTCACAGGTGCCAGCACCCCATGGGGTCAGGATGTTTTCCAGGTTCCCTACAGCAACGCAGGAGCAAACACAGACACTCCTCCACACTTGAGTCACCCCATATGAGGTGCTATGCCAACAACCCAACGCTGTGCACTTCCCGCTCAGCTCAAACGGCTCCCACCCACATCCCCAGCCATCCCATGTGTCCTCATGCCAAGACCTCCACGTGCCAGGCTGCCCTTCCTGGGGTGGGGACAGAGGATGTGGCGAGTGGAGTGTTGGTAGTAAGACTAGAGTAGGTTCTCACCGGCTCAAGGGACTCCAGGGACTCAGGTCTCCGTCTGCGGGCAGCAGAGCTGGCCTCAGGGACGAGGCGGTGGCACAAGCAGAGGCACAGGGACGAGACCAGCAGGATGCCAACATCAGGGGCCACCAGACGCACTGAGTTGGGGATGTCGCTCAAGTCCAGCCTAGGATGGGGAAGAGTGGCGCAGGGAAGGGCCTTGGTGCAGGAGGTACCCCCTGCCACTGCCAGCACCCAGCCCCACACTGCCAAGATGTCTTTACCTGGTGACCCCAATGTGCCGGGCGAGGACCTCCCAGGTGCTGCCTGTGGGGACACAGTGGTGCTGAGCTTGGCACAGCCCACACAAGCCAGCCCCAAGCCCACCCAGAGCAGGCAATTTCCCCATAGGGGTCCAGCCCTGGGTGAGGCTGGGTGGGAGCAGAGGTCCCCTGGTACCCAGTACTCACAGCTGGGCCGCAGCAACTCGTCCAGGATGGGCAGTGTGTAGAGGCATACTTGGAAAACAAAGTGGGCGATGAGGAAGAGGATGCTGGTTCCCAGCAGAGCTTTGAGGAGGCGGCTGCTGTGACCTGTGAGACACAGGAACCCCATCACCCATTGCTTGAGGGGACCCCAGGACGCACCAACAGCCCTGGGAACAGTTGGGAAAGTGACTGAAGCCGTGCCCAGACATGCCAGGGGTCTGCCTAGGGACACAGTCCCACCAGGACCTTACACATCTCTCCCAGACCCTTGCCCAGCACTCTCTCTCCTGCATTACTGGGAACTGTGGTACGGGACACTACTGAGACCCACATTCCCAGGACCACACTCTTTCCCCTCACCCCTGCAGCACCCTCCCACCTAGCTGGCACCAGACACTTCCTGGCACTGGCCTCAAGATGCAGCTCACCATCCCCATCCCTGATGCAACATCTTGAGGCAGGAGAGCTCTGGGTGAGTGCCAGGGGTTCCCCCACACCAGAAGCCCTGTCAGACCTTCCACCGGCTGCAGCCGTGCCCCCATCCCACCCGGCTGCCTGGGCCCGGTGCCCATTTTCCTGGCCATGGGGCAGGCAGCGAGCCCACCGCAGCTGCACGCCGGTCGGGGAGCGGCCCCACGCCAAAAACTCTCCCTCCCCTTGTTTTTTCCTGTAAATCTGCGCGAAAGCTCTCGGCAGCACCCGGGCTGCTGCGGGGCTGTACGGACCCATGAAATATTCAGAGGGCAAAGCTTTTAGCTGCGGCTGTGCCAGGCACTGCCGGCTTGTCTTACAGCCTGGTACAGAGGGCACTGGCACCATGGGGCTGCTGGGACCTGGTGCCCACTATGTCCCTCAGATCCACCGTGGGCGATGCACCTCCTGCATCCCCAGCCTGTGGCCCCCTGTGCCTGGGACAGGGTGGAGGGGCTGTTCATGGTCCAGCCCTGCCCACCCTGGCGGGCATGACCCAGCCCTGAGGTTTCAGGTTTAATAAGGCTGGGGCTCAAAACTGGCCGTTTTGCAGCGGGAGGGCTATTAATAGCCACGCTGGGCTATAATTAACAGAAGAAGCTGCCACACGGAGCCACGGTGCCCGGCTGGGGGGAAACCACAGGGGAAGGGGGGCAGGAACCTGCGGGATTGTGGCTGGCAGTGCCCACGCTGACCGGGGCAGAGCTGCCTGCACTGCTGCCCACCCTCCTGCCCTGACCCCACGCCCCGGGCTGAGGCCCCTTACCTGTGGCAGAGCGTTGGGAGGGTCCTGGGAACCAGGGCAGGAGCAGCAGGAAGAGCAGGTAGACCAGGGAGAGGACATTGAAGCGGAAAATGCAGGCTGGAGGCAAAGGTTTGGGCAGGGTTAGTGCCAGGGATGTGGCATCTCATACCATACCAGGATGCCAGCCACATCCCTACAGCCCAGGGATCCCCCAAGGATAGCAGGTGACCTGCTCAGCGAGCAGGTCAGGGATACACCAAAACGAGAGGCACTCCAAAACGATGGAAGGATCTGGAGAGGGGCTCAAGCCCACCAGTAGGGTAAGAGGGACAAGGCTACAGTCCAGGCTGGGCCAGTCCCGCTGACCTACATGGGGAGGGGGACACACCAGAGGTCCCAAACATGAGGAAGGACAAGAGCAACAAGCAAAACCTGCTGCGTCCTGCAAGACCACGATGGGGTTTGCAGGGACCCCATGGCTCAGCTGGAATCCCCACCAGTGGCCCCCATGGGATTGGCCCAGCTACTCACCTGCCCCCAGCCCTGCACTGGGAGTGCCACCAGCTCAGCACCTTCCCCCTCACTTATTTTTAGACCTAAATTACAGCCTGTCTGCAGGCATCAAACCATCAGGGGAGCTGAGCGGGGAGCGGGGCCGAGCTAGCACCCCATGGAGTCCATGCAGTGGACATCCCAAGGCAGCTGCCACCCTGGCTGGGGACACAGTGTTCCCATACACACACGTAGGGTAGCGGTGACAGACACCAGCATATGCACCAGCCACAGCGATGGGCACAAAACACCCACCATCAGCACCCAGATGGGGCGGCTGTAGCTGTGTTCTGCTTCCAGGGCATCCCTCTGCCCCCAACCCTGCACACCAGAGACTGGGGGACCCCACACTGTGTGGGGCAGGGCAGGATTGTGCTCCTCTTGGCACCTCACCTAGGAAGGGGTCAGGGCAGAGGGGGATGAGCAGGCAGCCCCAAGTCCCCTGGGGCTGGAGGGGTGAGGAGAGGCAGGCTGGGAACCAGGAGACACACTGGGCCCCTCCAGCCCGGCACTGCCCTTCCTGTGTTTATGAGGCTCAATGGGACAGCACATCCTGGGGTGAGGGACAGTGTGGCTGGGGGGAACACGGAGCAGCCCACCCTGAGCAGCTCAGGGACAGCTGGGGATCCTCAGATAGTGCAGGGGGTGCAGGAGAGGGGGCATCCAGGAACGCACCCGTAGTCCAGAGCACATCCCATGCACCACCCATGGGAGCCTAAGCCAGCACCCAGTCCTACAGCGGGGTCCCCAGGGAGCACAGGCAGTCCCCCAGCACAGGGCAAGCCACAGAGAGCCCAGGGTTGAGGGAGTGGGATCACCATCCCTCCCAGCAGCAGCCTCGCAGTGGTGACCCCAGGATGTGTCACCTCCCTGCGCGACGCGGACGGTTTTGGCTACGTTTCGGCAAACCATGATCTCACGGAGCAAATATTCCCCTTCTCGCGCCAGCGGCAACGGGGCTGAGAGGAGCCTTCCCGGTGTGGGGGCGAGTGGCCTCAGCATAGCGGGAGTCAGCCAACTACCCACCACTCCCCCAAACCAGCCACTGGCAACCACTGTCCTGGCACCAAGCTCACAGCCCACCCCCTCCACAAGGGTAGGGTCCTTCCAGTGAACTGGCCCCAGCATGATCCCCATTCCAGCCACTGTCACCCCTGGGTGCCGGTGGCACTGAGGGGGTGCAGCATCACTGGTGTTGCCCAGGCTCCATGTGGAGAACAGGATTTTGGGCTCAGCAGGGAAACCCAAAGGCATCGCTGGGCTCACACGTGCTGCAGGGACCAGCCATGCCCACCCAGCATGGCAGCATGACCTGATGTCAAAGCTGGGGACATCAGTGGGACATCCATGGGCACCACAGTGACTGTGCCTTGGGGTCACTGATGCCCCAGGAAGGGCTGTCAGCAGCTGCCTGCAAATGTGGAGCACCCCACTGCACTCCTGGGGGTAAACTGGCACCCATGGGATCCTCTGGCCAGCAGCTCACAGTAGCGCTGAGGAAGCTCCTGGCAGAGAGCCACAGCCCCAGCTTTGAAGGGCTCGAGGACAAAAAAGGAGAAAAAACAAATGATGCCCCAGGGAGCTGCCCCCTGGCATCACACAGCCCAACTTGGGAGCACCCACGATCTGCAGCAGGGCCGTCCCATGCCAGCTCCGGGCTGTGCCATGCCAGCAGTGTGTGGGTGCTGCGTCCTGCACCGTCGGAGGAAACCGGTTCCCGGCCATACTGACAGCAGGGAAAGTGCCAGCATGGGGAGAAAAACCAGTTTGGCATGTGGGGAGGGAAAGCAGCCCCGCAGTGAAACCCGTCTTCCCGCACCCATCATCCCCACAAGGAGCTGGGCAGGTGGGTGGGTGCGTGCAGTGCCCTGACACCCGCTGTTCCCCTTCCCATAGGAGCAGCAGCCAGCATCACCCAAGATGCCCTGTGATCCTGCCTCTGGATCTGGCATTGTCCCAGTGTTCCCAGCAAGGTTATCCTGGATCCGCACCCCAACGTCCTCCCTTCGCCCAGTGCCGTGACCCCGGGGTGTTGGGAGCAGCCGGCCCAGCTCCCACGCTGCCAGGGAATTCTCCGCCAGTGCAGCCAGTGCCTGAAATATTAACGAGGGTAATGTGCCGGGAGGAGGATAAATCGCAGCAGCAGGGAACCAGCAGAGAGGTGCCAGGTTTTCTCTACACCGCCCTCTCACCTTCCACGTGAGGGGGTAGAGGGTCACCAGAGGTCCCAGGAAAAGCGGGGATCTACTGGTGAGGGTGGGGAGAGCTGGCACTGGGGTGTTCCCCATTGCGATTGGGATGGAGAAGGGTGGCTGCAGGAGAGGACTGGGCTCTGTAAGCCCCCTCTCTGCAAACTGGGCACCACTCCGTGCCCAGCCAGCTCCTGGGGATGGATCCACATGCAATAGTATGAGAAGAGGGAGTCCCATATGCAGGTCCCCTGCGCCATCCCCATACACAGCCCATAAACTTACTGGCACCCGTGCAGGCGCTGGCTCTATGGAGACCTATAGCCTCTCCGGATTAATTAGCAGAGCTCTTTAATTCCCTGCTCTGCCACTTTCACACTGGCCCCGTTACCTGCTGCTGCAGCCTGACAGCTCTGCCAAGCTGATTCCCCACAGCTGGGTCGTGCTTCCCAGTTAACCAGTCTAAGCTGGGGTTTCCAGTACTGGGAGTACCCAGCCAGGGTCCCCAGGGGGTCACTTTGCACGCAGAACCCTGCACTCTGCAAACTAGGCTGACAAACCTTGGCCAACACAGCTCTTCCCATGGGATTTCTCCCTGTTCCAAAATCCAGTCAGCCCCGAAGCAGCAAGCTCCAGGGCTGGCCATGCTGGGATTCCCAGGGCTGGCCATACTGGGATTGCCAGCCACCAGCACATTATCAGCCCCAGCCCCAGCTCCTCTTTCCGGGAAGAGGGAGCAGCCCCACCAGTTCACCCGCCATATCCTGTTTTTATGGAAAGTTAATCCCACTCCAGTCAGCACCGAAGCAGCAGCCGACCCTGTTCCCCGGGGATGTCGCAGGAGCTGCCCTGGAGGGCACCAGGCCAAGTGCCAGCGGGTGCCACGGCTGGCAGCCTGGGAAAACCCAGCAACCAGACGGTGGCTTGTGCAACAGCAGGGCAGCTTTGGGGACGGGTGCCCACCACGACCCCAATGCCCAGGGACATGCCGTTCGCCAGCACCCACAGTACCTACGCTGGGTGGCACAGCCCATGCAGAGGGACCTCCAGAGATGCCCGTGCCCACCTCCCACTTGCGCCCAAGGACACACGGTGATGCTCCAGGATCCACTGCAACATTCCCACACACAGCTCGAGGCCACAACAGCATCCAGCAGCCATCCAGCAGCACCAAGCAGAGCCCAAACACTCCCTATTCCTCACCCAGCACCCATGGGTGTCCCAAGACTCTGCAGCAACCGGGCTGTGGAGGAGGCAGCAGGTTAAACCTGGCTGTGCCTGGGCTTTGCAAGAGGCTTGGTCTTGGGGAGATGGGCACCCTAGGGACATGGGCATGGGAGCATGGGCAGAGATAAGGCAGGCTACAGGCTTCCTCCCATCCCCCTGTGCGCCTGGGGAGGAAGAAGCAGTCACCGCTCTTGGAGGCAGTGGTGGGGTTTGGGGTTTTTTTTTAATTTTTCTATTTTTGGGGTTTTTTTCCTCTTCCCTTCCTTATTCCCCTTCATTTTTTAAAAAAAATACACCTAACCGCAGGAGGCAGCTGGCTGCAGCCCACACGCTCACCAGCACCCCAGCTGGGCACCCAGGGCCAGACAGGATCCCCCAGGAACCCTCCAGCATCCCCTTCACCTCCTGTCTGGGGCAGAGGGCTCAGCCAGAAGGAGTCACGTCCTCACCTCACCCTGGGTTAGGACCCCCACAGTCTAGGGGGCTGCTGTCCTCACTTACTGCAGGGTCCCACTGGAGCTGGTAGCTGGCACAGCCAGGACTGTCTGTCACCCAGCCTGGGGGTCCCAGCATAGAGATGCCTGGTCTCCCCCATCCTTGTCATCCTACGGGTGGGATACACCCCTTCCCCAGCACCCCGCACCCCAGCATCCCCCTGTGCCGGGTGGGGATACAGCCCACGGAGTCGCACCATGAGGGTCTCTGCCTGTGCCAGCCTGTGGGAAAGGGGGGGTCTGCCCCAAGCCAGACCATGGGGCCCAGCTCCTGCAGCTCAACTTGCCCGGATTGGGCTAGGAGCCACGAGCAAACATCCTCCGGACATTTGGGAAGAGCCTAATTGCTGGGGAAGGAAGGGCCGCAGGCAGGTCACACTCGGGGGCTCTTCCTTCCCCCCACCCCAAGTTGTGGCAGGACAGGTCACATCCCCACCATGCCTCAGTTTCCCCCTGGGTGCAGGTGAGAGTGTCCCCAGACCCCACTGTGTCACCTACACACAGAGCAGAAGGCAGCTGCTGGCCCTAGACAGTCCCCGCTTGCCCCAAATTTAACCAACCCACCCACAAGCTCACTGTGGGGGGCATCACCACCACCACCACCACTGGCACCACGAAGCTGCAGGAGCTGGCGAGTGCCCATCCCAACACCCTGTGCCGAAGCAGGGTGAGCGGGGTTGGTACCCAGCACAGTTTGGGGCCAAACCAGTATAACTGGGGCACGAGGGCCCCATGTGTGGGGCCGCGCCCAGAGGCCACGTGTCACCCCGAGCACCCATGGGATGCACCCGGCAGCTCCCGGCTGCCACTCCACTGGCCAAGGAGGCCTTGTGCAAGGGCGCTGGGGCCACCATCCCTCCCCAGTCCCGCTCATGGGCAGGGTTATAATTAACCACCTCACATCCTGCGCGATGCACTGAGTCACTGCTCTAGCAAACCCCAGCGAAGAAAGAAAAGCAGTCACCCACTTCCCCTGCCAGCAGGTCTCGTCCCGCACACCCCTGCCTGGCTGCTGGGTACCCGGGGCTGGACGTAACTCCGCTTGGGTGCTCGTCCCTCTCTCCGGGTGATGATGCTACCCCAAAATTCACATCACTGCATCCCCCGGCTGCCGGTGCCCACCCGGTGTGAGGTGGTGTGAGCTCGGTGGTAGCCAACGCTGCCCGTGCCCCTGGCACAAGGAGCCCGTTGAACAATCCTGTTTACGGAGAGGTTTTTCCTTTGCGTCTACTAAAGGTAAACGGAGAGTCCCCGAAGAGGCTCCCCCGAGCAGCTGGGGTTCAAAGAGCCGATTCTTGTCCCAGGACACGGGGTATTTTCCAGGCCGGTAGCCAGGCTGGTTGCCTCGGTGGGTGGCACATCTGCCTCCAAAGGCCAGCGTCTGCTTCAGCCGGGCTGGGAATTGCTTCGGGAGCCGCGGCCCTGCAGAGGCTGCCGCAGCCCAGCTGGGTGCCCGGTTCCCACTGCAGCAGCGGAATGGCAACTGGGCACGGAGCCGGGGTGGGGACCAACTGCCCCCCGGCTACTGCCCGCTCCGGCTGCCCCACAAGCACTGCTGGGCTAAGTGCGGTCCCAGCACCCTCTTTATCCCCCGCCTTGCAAGAACCAGACAAGCGAGCGAGGTTGACAGGCGGTGTCCGAAGCGGGACGGGTTTACGGCAAACCAACCCCGGGGTGCCCGGTGCTGGGGGTGCCCGGTCCTGCGTCGGGGGGATATTCGCTGACCGTGCCCGGGGTGGCGGACAGACACACAGACACACCCTCGGCCCCGAGAAGTTGCACCGTTTCCCGAAAGACCCCCGTAGCACTGAAAAGGACCCCCGTGGGGTTGAGGAGAGTGGCCCGTGGGGCTGAGGAAGGTCCCGCCACAGACCCACCCGCCTTCCCCGCAGCCGGCAGCGGCTCCTCCCGCGGCAGGGGAGCTCCGCGCCCTTGCTCACGCGTAGCGGGGGGACGACACGGCTCACCCCAACCCCCCGATCCCCGAAAGCCCCGTACCCGGCACTCACCGGCCAGCAGAGCGAGCGGCAGCAGCAGC
>VZRI01006867.1:746485-821682 GCA_013397515.1 Upupa epops
GGGGCGGAACCGCGGAGAGGCGCGCGGGTGAGGAGAGGGGTTGGGCTGGGGGGAAAGAGAACAGATCCTGTACCCCCCACTACAGCCCGGATTCGTCTCGCCAACGACGAGGGCATTTGCAGGAAGGGAAAAAGTATATATAAGTATTTTAAAAACCCTGATGTGTTTCCTGTTTGCTTCGTCAAAGAAAAATAAAAGAGGTTGGAGATGATTAAGGCTGAACGCTCTGCCCGGGAGCCCTGGACACTGTGAGCTGAGCTCTGTGTCCCCAGAGCTGGCTGCACAATCCCGTGTCCCCAGAGCTCAGGGTCATTCTGGGGAGCCAGATGCACAGCCACACACACGCCCATGGGTGCCCAGATAGGGCGGCTGGTGTCACAGTCAGTGCCGCAGCCCGAGCTGAGCTAGGCACAGCTGGCAGTGAGGGCAGCATGGCCGGTGGCTGTGGGCAGCACCAGGAACCGCCAGCTCCTAACAGGAAGCATCAGCCCGTGAAATTCTCCACATTCTTTGGCTTCCCCTCATTTGTTTTCCAAAAGCACTCAATAATCTGGCATCCATGCGCTGGCACGTTGCTGACCTGCTCCCCACCTTGACCCACTGCTCATCTCAGTGGGCTCCGCTCACTTCCCAGAGCTCCCACCGGCACACTCAAGGCGATTCCCCTGTCACACCCCCGAGATGTACTGCAGGAGCTGCGGCCACCCGGCCACCACTGCTCACACCGCAGCCCTGAACCGTGAGCCGGATGGGCTCAAGGGCCTCCTAACATGTGTGCCCCAATAAACTGTACTGGGCATGGCCCATTGTGGGAGCCCAAACCACCTCTGAGCATCCTTAGAGCAAGGTCTCTGTCTCTCAGCCTGGCTGCTCGTCCTAGAGGGATTCACTCGTGTAAATAAAACACCCACCAACACCGAGCCACGAAGCTCCACATCGGTACAATGTCTGTGGGATCTGGGTATGCAAATTATGGCCATAAAAGCTCCAGACTGTGTCATCCCCATCCAGTCCTGCCTCCAACCCCCTCCTTTCCTGTCCCTCCCCTCCTGTCCCCCCTCCCCCCAGAACAGCTCCAGGAAAGGGTGATGCATGGCACCCACATCAGCATCTTGCTTCCAGCCAGGCCCCCAAGCACCAACCACATCACAACCGGAGGCTGGGCTGAGAATGGAGGCTTGTGGAAACAAATAGGCGCTGGGAACAGCACCCCAGAGCCCTGCTTCACGTGGCCAAATCCAGCCCTGACGGCCACACTTCACTTTGCTGGCCTTTCTCAGGCTTTAACAGAGATGGTTGGAGAAGTGTGTGGCTCTGTAATGTGCTGCTTGAGTGCCTGGCCAGGCGCTTTATGGGTGAGCAAGATTCTCCTGCATCCGGACAGTGCCATTAGTGCAGCCACACCACAGGGCAGGGGTAGCTGGGGCAAGGTGAGTGCTGCGGGTGCTTCTGGAGACCTTGTTCCCACAGCACACGGGGCTCCCCAGCCAGGAGCCAGGGATGCAGGGGAAAGCAGTAGTGGAGGGACCTCAAGCAAATGGCTCCAAGTTGCTCCAGGGGAGGTTTAAGTTGGACACAGTTTCTTCCCCGAAAGGGTTACCAGGCCCAGGCTGCCCAGTACAGTAGTGGAGTCCCCATTCCTGGAGGAACCGAAAAGCCATGGAGATGTGGTGCTGGCGGACTGGGTTAGGGGTGACCTGGCAGTGCAGGCTTTGCCTCCATGACCTTAAAAGTCTTTTCTGTCCAAAACGATTCCATGCATCGACCAACAGCCACCACCACCCTTTCACTGGGGGCTGGCCTGGGTCCTACATAAGCTATAAACAAGTAGCAACCCAGCCCCAAGCACAGTAGGCAAGGGCAAAGCATGGGGGTGGCTACCAGATCAAGGCCTGTGCCACACCGGGTGGTGGTTGTCCTCCTCATGCCTCGCTGCCCTCTGCTCAGAACCCCCCTAGCCAGCACATCCCGGCACCAGCAGTTTCCCGGAACCCACGGGCACGCTCGGATGCCCACGGTGCAGCGCTGACCCCCGACGTGTGGCTTTGGTATAGAGGAACGCGGCGCCTTTAAGAAAGCAGTGGCGCGAATTCCGCTCCACGTGACCCTGTGCTGGCCGCGCGGGTTCCCGCCACAGTGCGGCGGCTTTGGCGCGCGGGAGTCGGCACCGGACCAAGACCAGGACCGGGGTCGGTACTGAACCGGCACCGCCATGGCCCAGCTCCGCCTGACCGACTTCTTCGGCCGCACTAAAGCGGCCACCGGAGCCCCGGCCAAGCGCAGTGGCGACCGCCGCCTGCTCAAAGACGCCCTTGTGGGACCCCCGGTGCACCGGGAGGAGAATGGGGACGGTGCTCCGGTGGGTATCGGCGCCCACCAGCCGGCCTTGCCCGGTTCTCCGTGTACCCCGGCCCGCAGCGGCTCCCCGGCCGTGCGGGGGGTGGTGGGCCGGAAGCGAAGCCGCCGTGAGATGGAAGCGGAGCCGGAGACCGAGGACCGGACCGAGGAACCGAGCGCGAAGTCGGCGCGGAAGAGGCTGGAGATGCGGCGGGAGGAGGAACCGGGAACGCCGAGCGCGGTAGGGAGCTGTTCGGATCGGGGATGCGCTGCTTCCCGGGAGCTGCGTCCCTAAAACCGAGGTGGAGGGATCGAGGATGGCGGGGGCGCAAAACCGGGGCGCCTGCTCCAGCAAGGGTTTGGCCCCCCTCCCGGTGCAGACCCCTTCTTCCCACGGGTGCGACCCCTCCCCCTTGGTACAATCGCCCTTCAACCCTGGTGCAGCACCCACCGGGGCTTGTTCCCACTTGCGCTGCCGCTTCCCCTTCCCAAAGAGCTTGGTTCCCCTCCTCTTTGGATTGCCCCCACCCCAGTGCAAAGCTGTGGAGGGAAGGGGGAACACAGTACTGGGGAGGTGGTTGTGATGGAGGACAGGCTGGGCACCCTTTAACACGCCTCCTCTGTCTTGCAGGCCACTAGCCCCTCATCTCCAGCCGCTGCCTGTCCCCCATTGCCACCCTTGCTGGACGTGTCAGCAGACCCCCCAGCCAGCACCTCTATTCAGGAGCAGGATGTGGGGCTGCAGCCTGGAACAGCCTCCCCAGCATCCACCAGGCGCCTGCAGCGGGTATGGAACAAGTCTGGCTTTCTGCCCCAAGTTCTGTGTCTGTTGTTGGTGTCCTCTGACCATGTGCTCCCTCCCCACCCACCCAGGAGGACCTGGCCAGTCTGCAGAGTCGCTTGCAGAAGGTGAAGGCACTGGCCCAGTTGGCCCAGTTGCCATCTGTCTCTGCTGGGGCCAGTACCGAGCTGCGGAGCCGTCTGGAGCAGGCGCAGCAACTGGAGCTGCAGATCCGTCAGAAGAAAGCAGGGAGTGGAGCCACACTGGGAACAGAACTGTCCAAGGACACCAGAACAGCAGCTCCTGCAGCAGAGGCTGGGTGAGGAGCTGCTTTGTGGATGCAGCCTCTGATCTGAGGGAGAATTGGAGTGTGCTGGTGATCAGCCTCACAGGGGTCTTCCTATCCTTATAAGGGATGGGGGAGGAACGACTCTGTGAGAATGCCAGGCTGGCCCCACTGGATGCAGAGGGCTTCTTTGAGTGTAGTCTGAGCCACCTTGACTTTGCCATGAAGTCCCCAGGCTGGGTGATATGACCAGGGTAGCAGCGCAGAGAAGGGTCTGGGGATGGATGGTGGGGAGGGGTTTCCCCTCACTGGGGTGAACACACAGGTCCTGGACTTCGAGGTCAGTGGGACCCCCATCCTGATTGGTCCCAGTCCAACCGGGCTACACCCTCAGGGCTGTGGCAGCACTGTGTTCACCATGTCCAGTGGCTGGGGCATGGCAGGAACTCTGTTTCCTCTCCTTTCCCAGCAGTGAGAAGGCCCCAGCGTACCAGCGATTCCACACCCTTGCGCAGGACTTGCCCCCAGGGCTCACACTGCCCTACAAGTTCAGGGTGCTGGCAGAGATGTTCCGCAGCATGGACACCATCGCTGGGATGCTCTTCAACCGTGCTGAGACCATCACCTTTACAAAGGTCAAGCAGGGGGTGCAGGACATGATGCGCAAGTAAGTTTGCAGCAGCGGGCAGCCCCTTTTGGGGTCGCAGCTGACTGAAGCTGTTGGGTGTGAGCCCTTGGTGTTCCTGTTTCAGGCAGTTTGAGGAGCGCCATGTGGGGCAGATCAAGACGGTGTACCCCACCTCGTACAGGCTGCGTCAGGAGAAGAACATCCCCACCTTTGGCAATGGAGTGAAGAAGTCGGCGTACCAGCTCACACTGGAGCCGGTGGTGGGGGACGGTACGTACAGCTCACAGCATGGGGCCCTCTGAATGCTAGGGTGCACTCAGTCCTGGCCAAGATCCTCGTGGATCCTCTCCACTTGGTTAGATAATCTGAGGTGTGTTAGAGATGAAAAAGTGAGCAGATGATAGGGCAGTGATTCTGGCAGCCCTTCAGCCCTATGGCAGAGCTCCGATCTTGTCTTTGCCAAGGTTCTCGAGGTTTGGGGTCTGTTGTGTCACTGTGCTTTGCTGTGATGTCGTGAGTGACACTTGTGTCTCTCCTGGCAGAAGAGAAGGTGAATGGCCGCCCGCACTTGTCAGCATCCCGCTTGCTGGAGCGCAGAAGGGAGTTCCACCGCAACCTGGTGAACATCGTCAAGCAACACCATAAGGTGAGGCCCCCGCAGCCATCCTCCAGTTTGGGGGTCACACTGGTCACTAGGAAAGTGGATGGGGAGTGTGTGCTGGTGTTGAGGCTGGAGAATGTCACTGGTTGCCAAGAGCATCCCACAGCAGGCAGTTGTGGGATGTGGGGATGGCAGCTGGAACCTCCTGGTTCTGAATGACCTCCACTTGGGCTGCCAAGCTGTGCTGGGAGTGCAGGGCTATTGCTGGCGTCCCTGTACCTGGTCCGTGACGCAGCTCTTGCTCCTCTACAGGCATTCCTGGCTGCCCTCAGTCCTCCCATGGTGGTGCCTGAAGAGAAGTTGACCCGTTGGCATCCCCGCTTCAATGTGGATGAGGTGCCAGACATCAGCCCGGCAGAGCTGCCGCGGCCACCGCAGGAGGACAGGCTCACTACGGCCCAGGAGGTGCTGAGCGCGGCTCAGGGGATGCTCAGCCCCAAGGTGAGTCTGTACCGGTGTCTAGCTCCATACACAGGTGGTAAGCTTCAAACCAGTCATCTCACTGGGGGAATTACTGGTTGGGGTCAAGAAGGACACTCGGAGCACTGTCAGGACACAAACCCGGTTGGTACCGTTGTAGGATGTGGTGTAGGACTGGTTTTAGGCTAGAGGAGCTGTTAGTACAGGCTTTGTGACTGGGAGAGGTGAAGGACCTCATACTGTCTTTGGTGCAGGCAGGGATGGTCCAGAGGTGCTGGGGTGAGAGTGCTGGGCTGCAGGCTGGCTGTGGGGGTGGGGGTGGTGGGGAAACTTCTCTTTCCTGCAGCAGCTCCCAGCTGTAACCCAACTCCTCCTCCTTCTTCCACATGAGCAGATGGAAAAAGCTCTTGCCAACCTGGCCCTAAGAACGGCTGAAGCCAGTGCGGGGGAACCAGTGATTTCCAAAGCACTGTCCCCTGCCAATACCTCCAGTGCTCTTAAAGGGGTGTCCCAGGCCCTGCTCGAGAGGGTGAGTAATTCAGTCCTGGCCATAATACCGGTGTGGGGGAGGAACACAGGACCTGACTGTGTCTCACCCCATCGTCTTCACTCCCCAAGATCCGAGCGAAGGAGGCACAGAAGCTGCAGGCGCTGATGACACGGGACCCTCAGCAGGAGGAGCGTCTGGCCATGCTGGGCCGGCTGCCGGCCATGGCCCGCGTCCTGCGCAACGTCTTTGTGGCTGAGAAGAAGCAGGCACTGACCATGGAGGTAGCGTGTGCCCGCATGGCTGACAGCTACAACGTGCGGATGTCTCCTGGTAGGAAGGGGCCAGGGGTGGGGGTTGTCTCCTCACTGGTGTGGGATGGTCTTTGTGGGAGGATGGAGCTGAGATCTGACCCAGCATCTGCCACTGCTCCGTTTCACAGGTGAGATGGAGAAACATTTGCGGCTCTTTGCGGAGCTGCTGCCTGACTGGGTGAAGATCCATGCCATCCGCACGGACACCTACATCAAACTGGACAAAGGAAAGGACCTTGGCCTCATCACCGAGAGGCTCAGCAAGGCAGCAAAGGAAGCAGAAGCCCTCTGAGCCTTTTGAGGGTCAAGGCTTCCCCCATGCAGTCTTCTCTAAATGTAGTGAATTCAGACTGTGATCTGGGGTCTGGTGTGGGCTGGTGGGAGACTTGTCCTTAGGGGTGTCTGAGGAAGAGCATAACGCCTTAGTTTAATTCCTCTGCTAGGGTCCCAGAGGACTGTAGCTCCCCTAATTTTTGAGCTGAAGGTAGGCAGCCCTTTGTCCAACTGGTGAACAGGAGCTGGAAGCCTCTTGGCTTTGCTGCCTTCAGAGTTTGGTTTCAGGATGCTTCTCCTCAGAGTTTAGTTTCAGGAGGCTTCTTCTCAAGGATTAGTGCAAGTTTCTTCCATTAACTGGATCCTGGTGGGGTGTAGGCAGGAGTGGGCAGGATGAGAAGGGGACAGGCAGGAAGGAGCAAGAGAAATTGTTCACAAATGGATGTTTTTGGAGCTGTGGATCTTGTTCTGTTTTTTAAGGGAAGGAAATCACATCTCCAGCGCTCACTGGCAATCGCTCCAGGACTTGTCAAAACAGATTTGTATTAAATGTTTTAAATAGAGCTGACTGGTGTTCACCCAGCGCTCCTCCTCGGCGAGCTGCCTGTGCCGCGTTAGCACAGTGGCTCTCCATGGCAATTGGCGTTGGCCAGCACACGCAGGGAAGGGCTGGCTCGTCATCTAGCTCCTGGAGAAAGACTTACTGGAAAAAGTGAGCGTGGGCTTACAGGGAGCTCAATGCAGCTTTTGTAAACGGGGACCCACGGGGATAGGAGCGGGCAGGGCCTGGGGGTGGGTGCAGGGAGGGCTTTTTCCCAGGGGGAGGCCCAGGTCACTCGACTGAAGTGGTTTGAGAAGGAAGACAAAGAGGGTGCTGATGGCTGCTGAGATGATGGCCTGGCTCAGTGCCGTGCTTGGGCTGTCACACCTCACGCCACTTTCTTAGCCCAACTGGACTGGTTTTAGCATAGGGCATCAAGAAAGGTGACTGTTCATTCTTTTGGGTGGGGGACTGTGCTGGGCCAGGGAAGGCTCCCTGCTTAAAGTACTCTGGGAGGCTGCGAGCACTAGAGACTATAATGCTAAGGGAGCAGGCAGGCCCTCCTCCTCTTCTACCAGGCTCCTGTTTCCCATTGTGCAGGCCAGTTGGCCTTCTCCTCTTCCTTCTTCAAGCTGTTGCTTGCCATCATGTAGGCCAGTTGGCTAGCACTGCTGGCAGGCGACAGCCCAATTTCCAGGGAGGAGTGTTTAAAGCTGATGCAGAGGCCAGAGAGCTGCACACACCTGGGATGTGAATCTGGGCTCTAGGTGTGGGCTGGGCTGAAGGGTCCGAAGTGCAGTGGAAAGGAGCTGGCTTTGAGGGGGAGTGTGGGGTTCTTCATCCTGGCAGGCACACATGCCCCAGGGGAGCTTGCAGCCAGCTCCTGTTCTGCTGTTGGGATAAAAGCCTACCTCCTGCTTGGAAGCCACCCCTGCACAGCCTTGTCTCTGCAAGCAAATTACATCAATGGTTGCTCAGCAAAGGCACCTCAGCAAAGGCACCATCCCCCTGTTCCTTGATGTCACCTCTTGGCTCTGCGCAACCAGTTCTGGCACTGGCAGGGCTTACATTTGTGTCCAGTGTGCAGCTGCTTTCCACGGCTCTCTGGGGTGGAACGGATTTTTTTCCCTTCTCTTCCCTCACAGCAGGGACCCTCTCTTTGTGCCAAGTATGTGTGCAAGGCTCTGCCTATCTTGGCTCCACACAGGGGCTGGCTGTGAAAACAAGTGCCTTGGGGTAGGTTTCTCCCAGGGGAATGGTGTCTCAGTGCAAACTGAGCAGCTACTGGAGTGGCTTTTCAGGAAACGGTGATTAAAAATAGCTCTAATAACCCTTACGAGTGTAAGGGCAGGGCACGTGGCATCCCCACGCATGGATGGGGAAGGTGAGTTGAGCTGCAGGACTGTGGTTAAAATGGGCTCTCTCATGGATACCACCAACTGCAACTCAGCGGGACCAGCCTGAGTATCCCCTCTCAAGCTTGAGGTTGGTACCAGGTAGTGAGAAAAGGTGCCTGGACTGCTCAGTCCTGGCAAACAATCCCTTCCAAGCATCTGGGGTGGCAAGGGGGGAAGCTCACACCACAGCCTCTCTCTCTGTGACAATCCTGGGTTTGGAGAAAGACTTCTCACAAGGGTCATTAATGGCTTCAGCTACTGCAAGAACAGCTCTGAGGCAGTTTAGGAAAAAATAAAATGTCACTGTTTATTTTACCCGAGAGTTCAGCTCTTGCTAGGACAGGGACACAGTCCCTAATGTTTTCAGGCATGTGGAAGTTTTTGGCACACTGGGTTTTGGTGACCAAGCTGAGCCGTGCTGTAGGGAGCATCTCCAAAGCCCATGTCATCTATCATGCACCCAAAGTGATCCCGCTGAGCTGCAGCCCATTGGCTGCAAGCAGAACATCTTTTCTTGCTTTCCTGTTGGCCTTCTCTGACACCAAACACATCAACAACAGGCTCCAAACTGGCACCATCCTTTCAATGCCCCAAGAATCCAGCAGAAAGGAGTCAGGGATGTTGCAGGACAGAGAATTTGTGCTAGCCACCAGCTCTGGCTTGAGCTGCGGGTATTGGTAGGTGCTGGACTGAAGAGTCAAATAACTGAGCATGTTCATGGCTCCCTTCTGTCCCTCAGGGTGCAGCAATTGCTCTTAGTTTTGCAAAACCTGCTCCTAAGAACTACCCCAGATCAAGTTCTCTTCAACAGAGGCCTTCAGCCTCTTGGTCTGAAAGCGAGGAGACCACAAGCCAAGCTGCAAGCTGATCCCTGCAGCTCATCCATGCCAGCACCAGTGCTGTGCTGACAGTAACTGCTTCCTGATCTGAGGACACAGGGTGGGCAAGTACTTAGTTCTCCTTAATAAGTGTTGCCTCAATGTAAGAGCAACCATTTTGGTGTGACAGCAGAGCGCAACTGGACCATCCCCTGTGGTCAAACAGAGGCATTTATCAAATAACCACTTTCTGCCCATCTTTTGTGTTTCTCTAGCAAACTTTTAGCAGGTTCCTAGGAGGATGACCAGGTGTAGCTCAACAAAAATGGAATGCTTAGTCCCCTAAGCTATTTGACCTCGCCTACCTCAGCAGCAGTATTTTTGCTTTGGTTTCCTAAAAAATACGTGCAGTGAAGCTTCATCTTGTTCTCCATCCCCAAAACCAATCAGGCTGCTCCTTCTTCTGAAAAGGATGAACTCCAGCAAGGATCCTTACACTCAACATACCTTATCTGTGGCCTGGAAAATAACCAGGACCTATGATTGTACAGCATCTGGATGTAAATGATAGGTTCCCCCCCGCTCAACCCCTCATGACATTAAGAATCACTGAATAAAGCCCCAAACTTCTGCACAGCTCAGCACTCCCTTCTCCCTGTTCCTCAGTCATACTGCAGCAGAGAGTAGAAAGGGACAGACTTTAGCTTTTCTGACCCTTTCAGGGATTTCAGCTCTATGACCACCAGGCACTCCAGGACTTCAGCCTTCAGCCTCTTCAGCAGCTCGTAGGCTGCACACATGGTACCTGCACAGAGGTGGAGCAGAAACATCATCACTCGAGGGAAACTTCAAAGTCCACAGCTACACTTGCTGCTCCCAGCACATGCAGGCTGCATGTTCCCTAACACCATTGGCTTTTCTCACCTCCAGTTGCAAGCAAGTCATCTACAATAACAACTTTTTGTCCTGGTTCTACAGCATCCCTCTGGATTTCAAGTTCTGCCTGTGGGATGGAAAGAGCAGCTTCATTTTCGCCTTGCCTTACAGAAATACTTCACAAACTGCTAACACATGGTGGAATGCAGACTAGTCTTCAGCGAGATCAACTTTAACACTCAGCACCTAAAAATGCCCCCAAAACACATACTCCAGCTACAGAGGAGTGCCATGGAAATATATAGCAGGTTAGGTGATTGCTGAGCCAACCCTTTGGCATGTCAAGATCCTGAACATTCATCAAGTGAGTTATGGACCCATCAAGACACCTTATCCCCAAGCAGTTCCTCAGTGGGGAAAATCTCCTGTAATCTGCTGGGCTGGAGCACGGGGCTGTCAAGCCAGATCCAAACCATCACAGGCACCATTCTGTGTCAGATGGAGCTTGTTCCATGCAGGGGTTGGTCCAGACAATCCTCATAAATAACACCTAGTTTTCAAGGTTGTGCTGCTTGTCCCAGGCTGCCGTTAGTTCCCAGCGGTAGCATGTTATAGGGTTACACCGCTGCTCTGTAACTGGAGAGGCTGCGATGTTATGAGGCGAGCACGCTGCTTTGAAGCCATACAAGACAGACATTACTTATAGCACTTACTGGAAGAGTGGGACACACACTTCATGTTCATGCCCCTGAATTCAAGCCAAAGAAAGCAATTTAGCACCAAGTCTAATCACCCTCTCCCCCACTTCCCCCAAATAAAAGTCACAAACCATGTGTTCGAGCCTCGGGTTGGGAGTCACCATGTCAGTGAAGCTCACAGCTATTCCTGATGCTTGTGCTGTGTCAGACTGCTCATGGCATCAACACCAGCTGTGAAACACAGCTTGGGGACCACCCCTACTGGTTGGTCACCTCCATCCCTTTGCTGACACCACCCCAGCCCTGTGTTAACCAGCCTGGAAGCTCTTCTCCCCAGGTGTTTGTTACCTTGCCATACTCAAGGGAGTACGAGACAGACTCAGTCAGACCTGGAAGTTTCCCCTTCTTCCGTATCGGCACAAAGCCAATCCCCAGTCTCTGAGCCAGGGGGGGACCTATAAGGAAGCCACGGGAGTCCAGGCCTAGGGGAGCAGAGCAGCAGGTATACTCAGAACAGAATCGTTTGACTTTGCACAACACCCCATGTTTATCCTCCCATTTTAGGGGTGTCTCTCAAAGCAATTTGCTCTCATTTATGTTTGTTAAAAACACACCCCATGCTCCTGCCCTGCTGGTGTTCATGGGCTTCGGAGCAACCTATCCTCTCTCAGCCCATTTTGCCTCCCCTCTAGCTCTCCTTCCCAAAGATAAGCCCAGTGGAGCCCCAGTATCACTTTTGCCACACAGCCAGGGACTTTGTACCTACTTCACTTATCACAAGGCAGGTGGCCCTGGTTTGGTCTAAACTCCTTGAACTTTGGGCTATCACCCTGCCCAAGCAGTGCCTAAGCACTTGCACTCTCAGCCTCTTCCATGGGTGCTGCAACGTGTTAGCACAAAAAGTCTTGTTTTGTTGGACTGAAAAGGCCTCCTGAGAAGAAAAACATGCTGGGACAGGGTCTGCCTGCTGTGGGGACTATGTGACACTTTACAGACAAGCCTGAAAGACTTTATGTCAGACTTTCAGTACTTCCTGACTCATTTTAAGGATGAAAGCAAGGAGTTATGAAACTGGCATTCAAGTATCATCAGATGGCATCTGCCACATCCAAACCCAGTATTTCAGGAAACTATAGGAGTATAATCCATCTAAGTGTTATATACTATATACTAAGAGTATAATCCATCCCAGTGTTACCACAGGCCAGCAGGTGATTATAGTGTCCAGAGGCTACACATTTGCTGTCCCATCAGCAGAGGAGCCTCCCCACAACTCCCAGCTGGGCAGCCTGAGGACAAGACGCTCTGCACCGGCCTCAGAGATGTTTCAAGCACCACTCACCGGCTATAAAGTCGATCTGGGGGAAAGACGCCTTCACATGATCGTGCAGAAGATCAATCAAAGTCCTGAAAGCCTCAGGATCCTTCAGCAAAGGACTGATATCGCTGCAAAAGGAAAACAGAGCAGTGAGAAGGAGTTAAAGGAGAGCACTGAGCTACCTCCGGGGCTGGGCTGGTTCCACAATGAACTGCTAAGCATAGGGAAGCGGCTCTTTTCCGGTGCCGCAAGGGCAGGGAGGGATGTGCGGGGGAACCAAGGGCTGGTAGCAAGTCCCGGGCTCCGCTCCAACTCCACCTCTATCCCCATCCCCGCCCGCACCGGAACAATACGCCAGGCATCGGGAAGTCGGGGAAGGACCGGACCCGGTCCCGGACCCGCTGCACCCGCTCGTCGCTCATGGCTGCCCCGCTCTGCGCAGCCGCCGGGCGGGCGGGGCTCGGCCAGGAGCGGCCCCGCACCGCCCCCGGGACCGGCCGTACCGAGCGCCGGACCCCTGGAGACGGAGCATCAGTCCCCGAAGTGCTTGGAGCTCTCATACCCTGCTACACGGAGCATCGGTCCTCAGAGTGCCTGGAGCTCTGGTACTTCGGGGCATAGATCCTCAGTTCCCGGAGCGCTTGGAGCTCTAGTATCCCGGAGCCCCAAACCACCCTGGTGTATTTTGCTCTGGTATCCTTGGTTGTGGAGCATGAGGTTCCCCAGTACATGGCGTGCTGGTACCCCCATGCACAGAGCACCGACCCCCCACACACCGTATTGGAGCTGAGTGCCCCCCATGCATGGGGCTCTGACACCCTTATGCACAGAGCATCAGTCTCGCTGGGGCACAGAAACCAAATCCCCCGGTGCATACAGTTAGTTCTGGTATCTCAATACCCAGAGCCCAGCTCCCACCCAGTGCACGGAGCTCTGGGCCCTAATTTCCCCCATGCACTGAGCCCTGCCACCCTAGAGCATGGAGCTCTGGTAAACTGGTGCTAAGAGCCCAGGTATCTCCAACATACAGCACGCTGGCCTTGCAAACTTGTTAGGACTAAACTATTTCCCATTTCTCTGTCCCTTGTCATCTGTGAACCCATGGAACAGCATTCTGTATTTTCTAAAAACCGTTGGTTGAGATTACGCTCATGAGGATGACAACAGAGCTGGTCTGAGTGCCCTTGGTCCTGGACTAACAGCACCTGTGGGTGCCAGGACACTGACACAATGTCTCCCACCTCCCAGTGGCTGAAAGCTGTTTGTCCATGCAAAATCCATTACGGGCAGGAGATGCAGTGCTGAATGAGTACAGATCTCCTCATGCATGGGCAAACATGACTTGGGCTGCATTCAAATGCATCTCTGTACAACCCGCTGTAGAAGGCAAAGGCAGTTGTAGCATGCAACACCCGTGGCCAAGCTCAGCCTGCTGCTGATAGTTTGATGGGAGCAGCTTCAGCTCCACACCCTCTGGACAGCCGTTTGGGCCTGTCTCTTGAGGTGTGTGATGGTGTGCCAGCACTTACTGAGGTATTTTGCAGTGATTTGGTGTGGACCCTGGTGGGCTGGGGCTGCGGCAGCCTGGTAATGAACACAATGCTGCTTTCTCCTACTTGGGCTGGACCAGTCACTGCCAGCAGCCCCATGGGTCCTCTCAGCTACAAGAAGCAGCTCTTGCACATGAGGGGAAGCTGGTCTCCTCAACTCAGCCATGATGGGCTCATGCACACAGCACAGCTCCTGAGGCACCCACATTCCAGCACCTGACACATCCTGTCCTGTGTCACTGCACAGCTCCCAGCACTTTGTGCAAACCCTGGGGAATCACATGCTGCACACCGAGTCCTCCACTGCTCCCTATTCTTCCTAATTCCTCTACAGACAGCAAAAGACACCCATTTAATTGCCATCTGCCTGAGGTGCAAGTGGAGACAAGCCACAAGCCAGGGTGAAGGGTGTTCCCTTTCCTGTTAAGCTCCCTACTGCCAGAGACAGCATGCACAGGAGGTCACTGTTTCTCTTTTCACTACCATTCCCTCGCCGACTAAGATTTTCCCTGAAGTCAGATTATCTCTTTGGCACCAGAAAAATCCTCTCTCGCAGCTGTTCCAGTGAAGCAAACCCGGGAGAAGCACGTAGCCTTCCACTGGAACAGCAGCTTCACAACATCATCACTCCCTCCAGTGAGCTGGAAGGGTTTCTCCTATAACCTTACCAACAGTGATACCAGACAGTGAGCTAGTCCAGCAATTCCTCTTCTTCCTGGCAGATAGAAGTGATAGAATTTATCTGCCTACCTATGGAAATAAGCAGGAAAGGGCTCTTCTGCAGATTGCCTGCAGTGCAAACATCAGGCAGGAGCTGTAAGCTGGGTGGGGGTCTTCACCACACTTCTTGTGTTTGTGACCTTCCTACACAATCACTACCATTCCTAGCAGAAACCAACACCATTTTCTTGAGGCTAAGCAAAGTTTCTTAGCCTCTCATGCCAACTCACTCTAGGCAAACCAGTGTCTCTCACCAGGATGGGCTGCCAAGGACTCCCACCACTCCGTTTGTGGGTGAAGAAGGATCTAGGGAAATGTGGCCTCCCTCTGATGCTGGGTCAGGCCTCTTAGACACCATCAATCTGCCAGCAGGAGCATAAGGGTTATACCAGATTGGACTTTCAGTGATTCAGCTGGCAGAAATTATGCCACACGCCAGCTCAGGTTTAAAAAACATTTTTAAGAGCTCTGTCAGAACCTTACATCATTAATCCTCCATTTCAAAGGAGATGAATTGCACCTACCAGCACAGACTGGTTTTTAATGTCCAAAGTAAATTCATTTTCCCTGTAATTGTTCAACCTTTCAGACAACAGTGCTGACTCCTACTGCAATTTCCATCTGAAAAGAACTTTCCTAAGACCAATTTCCAAATATGATGTCAAAGGCTCTGGAATATTACCGGGGAGGTATCTCCACATCCACTGCTCTGTGCCTAAATCCATCATCTCAGATCTGGACTCCAGATAAACTACTGCATCAGGGGGACACTGGCTTTGTCTCTCCTTTGGACACAGTGATTTGTAAGTTCTTCAAGATCCTGATGTGAGAGATGTTATTAGCCTGTGAACATAGAAAACAGGGGTATAAAAGCTTGAGAGCCAACACTAATCAGCTTAACCAGGCAATTAGAAGAGCTATGCTGAGGATGGAAGCTTTTGTTCCGTTAAGGATTTTAAAAGTACAGTGTGAAGCGGAACAAAATGCCCCCAATTTCAACATACCCCACAAGGGGAAATGAAAACGAAAATTTCCTTTCAAATCCCCTGGAACGTTTCATTTCTATTTCAGCTTTAGAAACACATGCACTTTAAACCCATTTTCCAGAAAAAAAAAGAAACCAAACAAATTTGAAATATCTTATTTCAGCTGCAGAAGAATGCAGCTCTCCAGCCAGCTCCCTGGGCCTGGGACCGAGGAGTCCGTACTGAGGAATGAGCGGGCTTTGCCCCCTCTCAGAGATGAAGCCATAGTGAACCAGTTCTGCCCTTCCACAGCATCCTTGTTTGCTCTGAGCCAGACCCAGCACCTCCTGCTGCTGCACCAGGCTGGATCAGGCCATTGGAGAAGACACAAACCCCTTTCTCTCCTCTGGCCAGCATGGCCAAGCCAGGATTTTGAACCCGATCCAGAACGAATGGATTTGGCACACATTCCTCACTGCTGGCAAGGGGGTTGATGGGCTTTTCATCCTCAATCCATTTCAGATGGGAAC
This sequence comes from Upupa epops, assembly GCA_013397515.1. Lineage (NCBI taxonomy): Eukaryota > Metazoa > Chordata > Aves > Bucerotiformes > Upupidae > Upupa > Upupa epops. The sequence continues at coordinate 762,086 of VZRI01006867.1, forward strand.
TGCTACCAACCCAGTATCACCCAGAAGGGTATTAAGTAACTCCAGGAGGGACAAAGGCAGAGAGAGCTGCCAGACTGAGTCTCTCAAGAAGTTGGATGGCAGAAGGTTTTTTTACACTTTTAAGCGATCGCAGGCTTTTGGCGTGGGATCCACCTTTATTTAGGGTTTATATAATCTGAAGTAGACTTTGAGCAACAACAAAACTTTAAACGATGGAAGGGGATATAAAGAAAACAGGCAAATATGAGCTTTTTCTCAGTGGCTAGAATAGCTTTTCCAAAGGAAAACAGTTCTTCCAACTGTGCTTAAAAGCTAACGGTTTCATTCAAGAGGCACTGCCGTGTCACCTCCTGATAACACATGAAAAACATCCAATACTATCGGAAAACAAAAGCAAAAGCCTGTTTCCAAGCATTGTAACTCTTAAGAGGAATGGAAAACAAGCCACTCTGACTGCAAAACAGTTATTTGGATATGGATCAACTCCTCAGAGAACTGTGCACACGTGTAGTTTGTCAAGCTCCCCAGTGCTTAGGACAACAGCAAGATGTCTGGAGAGGGATTTCTAGCTGCAGAGAGTAAAGACCCTCCCAGCACTGCCTTCTCCCCAAAGCCCCAGTTCAAGCCACTCTCACCTTCATAAAAGTCTTTCCTTAGCTGTTGAAACTCTTCTGCATGGTGCCTGCAAAGACGTCCTCGCTGGAATAAAGAGTGTTCTCCAACCTTCAGGGGAGCCTCACCTCATCTGCTTTGCTTCCTGCGGAACCAGGAGGCTTTTGGAAGCTGGCCACCACCATCACAATGGGCTTGACTTGGCCAGTACTGAGAACCACGCTGCAGTGAGTGTCTTAAGTTCAACAGCCTCTCCTTGGTGGTATTAGTCCCAGTTCCTTTAGCAAAACCCCACTGTCATCCTCAGCACTCAACTGAAAACTTCATCCCCAGGCACTGCATAAAATTTTATTAGCAAATACGTGGGTATCACTCGCTCTTGTTCTGGCCTGAACTTGCCCATTTTCCCTGTTAATATCCTGAGTTCCTCGGCTTCCTGTTTAAAATGCAGAGGGATGTTATCTTTCATCGCTGCACTCAATGCAGTTTGCAGGGCATTAACCTCAGCAGTAAGTATTTGCAATTGATCTTCTGGTTTCCAATTCCACTGTTCACATCCCCAAATTGTTGGTCCACAGAGACTAATTTGCTACCGAAATAATCCATTTGTCGCTGCAGGATTTTAAATCAAGGCTTCGGGTTTTTTTGCAGCCATGGACTGTAAATGCAGTAGGACTTTTTCCACGATTATTAGTTACATCCATTTCAGCTGCCTCTCTGCATGGAGGGTTGGATGATAACCCAGCCTCAGGGGCAGAGCAGGGAGGCTCAGAAGGCTCAGCTAATTGGGAAATAATGGCAAGGAAGAAATTTCGTGGTCTCTTAGCCAAAGCAGATATTAAGCTTTTAGTGTTTAGTGGACGTATTTAAATATAAAGAAAGACCTTAGATAGGTGTCATCTTTCCTTTAGCTCTTACTTCTTGCAGCTGGAGAAAGGAAGCCACCAACAAACCAGCTCCACTGTTGCAGGTCCCCAGTCATCCAGTAAACTCCACCAGACTCACTCATCTATTGCACACACAGCCCTAGGCAGGTCCCACAGGGAGCCAGTATAGGCAGTTTCTCAAACTGGGCAGCTATCACACAGCGCAACCTCAGAGCAGAAGCTCAGGGTAATTCTAAGGGCAGATGTGGAGATACGTGCTAGGTGCTTTGTGATCCGCAAGGTGGATCAATGTTTTGGAGTTGACCGCATCATGTTCATTCCTGCAGCCATGCTGGTGGACGCAGCCTCAGGCCATGGACACTCTTTGTCCCTGCAGCAGTCTCTGAACTGTACTTTGGCAGCTGTATGGGCTGGGAAATTGATCCACATTAAAAATAATACAAGGAAAACAAACCAAGCTATTTTTAACCCAAGTCAGTCCTGTGATCCATGAGATTGTCCGTAGGTGAGGTGTTATTTTGTTGGTGTATGGGTGCACACAGACAAATCATAGAGTGCACTGCTGATAAATGAGTTTATCTTCTTCACTAGATCTTCATCCCAGAACTTTATAACCTGTACAACTTTGGGAAAGGCACTGATTTGTAGCTATCCAGCTGTAAAACTTCTATTCTTATTTAAATTTAAAGCAGTAGCTTTGTCACATTATGCTTTGATCTTTAACAATAAACGGATTTGAAGCAGACAATAAACAGATATGGGATCCATTCTCAGAGCTGGCAGCTTTTACTGCAGAGTTTACACCCAGTTCCTATTATTTCAACCAGGAATGAAGGTTTTCTGTGCTGAGAACGAGATGGCTTGTACAAAAGGGTCACATAGCAACAGCAAGTGGCATAAGAGCAAACAACAGCCAGGCAGTCTGGGGACTCGAGGCAGCAGGCATCCAGTGTGCTGAGAATGCACATACAGCAAATGCTGAGAGCAGAGAAACATGTCAGGGCTAGCGCCGAGACGATGAGCTGCAATCCCACGATGTCATGTCTTAATGAGAAGCACACAGAAAGACGAAGTGCTGTCACAGTTTGCAGCAAACTTGTTCATAACCAAGGTTATGAAGGCTGCCAGGGAGTGGCGGTGACAGACTCCCTCGTCTGGTGACATCTTTATCTGCTGTAACTGACCGAAGCACTCGGGGTGTAAAAAGCACTAAAGCAGAGGTGGAGAGCAGACAGGAGATGGGAAGTTACTGGTGTGTGGTCTCCTGTGCTGACAGATGGACCTGAGTACTGCAGGTCCTCCTACCAGTTCTCATAGAGCATCACTGGAGAATAAGCTGATCGGAATCTCTCAAGACTCGAGCTGTCTGCACTATGTCAAAACAAGAACTGTTACGGATGAACTGGATGTGCCTCGATATGCTGAAAGGGCAATTAGTAACACCATAAGGCAGCGACAACATTTGGACTATAAACAAATGCCATTTGCAGATGTGCAAGCAGAGAAGTTCAGAGGCTCTGCCAGGAGATGAAATGTTGGCTGGGATTTCTGGTAGGTGGAACAGTAAGAGCTGACTCAAGTGCTGTTCATATGACAATCTTATAGGATTATCTAGCTTCACGAGATGTACAGTGGGAATTACTGTGGAGAGGATTACAGGTAGCATAAATCATGGGAACAGAGACAAGCACTTGGGATTGTAGGGAGGATAAGAACAAATAGATGAGAAGCCCACAGAAGGCCGTAGGACAGCAGCAGAGCTCTCAAGCCAGTCCCAAGTGTAGCTTGGGAAGGAAACTGGACATTTTACAGGTACAGAGGACCTAAATTCTTTTTTGGAGGCAGCAAAATGTAACATGGAGAGGACATCTGTACTGTATAAAACATTGGAGGGGCGAAGTGGAGTTGCTGGTGCTGCAAACAGGACATTTGGGATTGCTTCTGGCCACTCCCCTGAAGCCCCACGGTAACCTCGCTTGGATTTATCTGGGACACGTTTTGTTAGCAACAGCAGAGGGTGTGAAACAGGCTGAAAAGCAGATGAGAGGTGCATGATGTGAAATTGTGCGAAGGATCAGCATTTACCATGAACTCTGTTTAGAGAAGAGCTACACCCAGGCTGTGGAAAGTTTGCACAAGGAGAATTCCTCTGAGAGCGTACACTGGAAACAGGGTCAAGAGTTAACGTCTGATGTAAATGGGCATTTCTGGGCCCAGATCACGGGACTAAAATGTGACTTAAACCATATTTAGATCCAGATTTTTGGAATTGGGAGAAAATCTCTGAAATGAAGAATTGACCCCCACTTCCTCAAGACCATCCTGCACAGAATCAGTATGTCAGTGCTTCTCTTCAAATCTCTTTATTCCATTACCTATGGAGTGTTTGCTCTACAGATGAAAGGGAAAGGAAGGCAAGGTGTTCTCCCTGGGGCCAGCCCCTCATGCGGGGACCACCCAGCAATGCACAGCAGTGGTCTGGTCTGTACAGCTACAGCCAGTCCTCGTAAGTTTAGGAAGAAAGGAAAAATAAGTTCATGCCCAAAGAGTTCACAACAGAAACTGAATGTTAAAACAACAAATTACAGGCAAACAAAACAAGGGCAGTTTGGGCAGGGTTTTCTGGCGGCTCAAAGTTTCCTGAACGGGCCCCCATGGCTGCTGTTGTGGCATCCAGAAGAATCACAAGTAGACAGACTGGGTTGGGTGGAAGGAGTAAGAGGAAAGGTGAATCCAAGTTGTGGCTGTCCCAAGAGCTTTTACAGTTGTAAGTCTTCCCTGAAAAGTTACCATTTACGGCAATAACTAAAACAACAGGAGAGTCCAGGCTAAACCCTGAGCACCAGCAGTATAAACACTGTCCCTTTTGGAAGACCAGATGATGATATCATACATATATCACACCCTTCCTGGGTAAACAGGAGTGCCAGCATGAGAAGACATGCTTTGTAAACTGGACGTCCATCTGATTATAGCTGTTCTGTGTAGCTCTTGAGGGCTGCAGAGAAGATCAGTGAGGCCAAACGCACTTCTTAGGTTCAGATTTGGGTGGTTTCAGGCACTTCCCAAGCTTCTCACAGCCTGGAGGAGACCAATTCTGTTTAAAAAAAAACCATACAGAAAGATGATTCATACCAGGTATCTGCTAAGCACTGTACCCTAATCGACCCTTTCTGATCTCCACAAAGATGCTCTTCTGTCCTGCTGGAAAAATTAAATTCCAGGGCTCATCACCTTCCCAACTCCAAACTCTATCACAAAAAACATTCAGGAAAGACTAGAAATCCTTCTGCAACAGATGATTCTCTTTCTGGGATACAGTGGTCTCTCTCACACAAATGCAGTCTACTGGGACCCTGGTAACCATTTTCTGTTCCCTGCAGTAGCATGGAGCAAGCAGACTATGAGGTGAACCCCTCACTTTTACTGGGATTCAGTAAAGAGTCACCATTCTTAGACTAATACTCATGCCCTTTCTTGAGGAAACAAGCAAAAAGCAACAAAAGGCCAAGGGTGTGAGCGAGATAAGAATGCTGGTATTTTAATGAGCGCTTTGATAGGTGAAGTCATGAGCGGACAAAGTAGACAACTACTCTGGTGCACACAGACTAAAACTATTTGTTTCCTTCATTTCCATGTTTCTTGAACTACCTGTCTCCAGTGTGTACACAACACAGCAGTAACACCAGCAAGGAAACCCACTGCAAACCTAAGCTTCCACAGGGACAGACGTAGGAAGAAATTTGGATAAAACCTTTTTCAATTTCATGAGGTTTTACCATTTCAAATTTGGGGCCGAGGTCATGTGGAGGGCAGGTTACAATTAACATTCCGCCTTCAGGAATCTTTTGCACTTGTTTTCTGTCCCTCCCACTCTCAATTTCTCCCTGGGAAATTCCCGCTGTCACCTGTTAAAGTTCAATTCAATTCTAGCTTTACATTTTACTTTATTTTATCCTTCAATTCATTTATATTTTCCTGAAATTAAATTCCTATGGAGAAAAAGAAAAGCTTAACCCCAGGACAAAATGCTAGAGCAGGTTTCTGTTCCATCCAGCTGACAACAGATGGCAGTGAGGCACCAGCTATCTCGACAGAAGGAGCAGACCACAGAGGGGAGCTTTGGTGGAGGCCACCTCACTGCACAAAGGGTTTAAGATCAATTAATGCCATTTTCTACATCTTTATCAATTTTAAAACTCACAGCCAGCGCTAGAAACTTTGGATGCCTAATCACTATGCAGAAGCAACAGAGATCCAAAGATCCACTGCATGGAGCGATTTCTCCTGCACTTCCACAGGAGGACAACACAGCAGAACTGTCTCTGCAGGAGCATCATCTCCACTGCTGGTGGGATACACCACAGATGGGCTAGCAGACACTTCCCTGGCTCAGGAGAGCTGTGTTTACATCAATTCTGACACTGCAGTAGCTGCAAAACAATCCATCTGCTTTGCTCGTGGATAAGGAAAGACAATTCTTCTCCCCTGTCCCAGAAAGGATATTAAATGCCCACATCCAATAAATGGGTGGCAGAATGTGTAGGACAGTGTTGTGGACAGCATTAGTAGGTGATATTTATCTCCCCAAGACAGATTTAGGGCACAGACAACCCCAGCAATACTATCACTCTAGAAAGATTTGGTTATCTTAATTTCTGGTCTCTGAAGGCAATAATTTGGAGCCTGCTTATAGTTTAGTTTTACGACCATATAATGAGCCTGTTAGGAGTTCACACAGAATAGAAAACTCATAATGAAAACTCCTCTGGAGAGAGTCCAATCCTGCCTGGAGGAGATCCTGTACAACCTGCTCTGGGTGAACCCGTTCTAGCAGTGGGGTTGGACTAGATGAAATCTGAAGGTCCCTTCCAACCCCTACCAGTCTGGGATTCTAAGAGTCTTCCATGTTTCCTGCTGGGATTTAACGCCCTGCAGCCTATAAGTGTGGGCTTACTGCCTCTGATGGCCTGATTTGACAGCCTCTGCCCTGGTTTGAGCTTGGCCAAGCACTGGACATTGATGTAGCCAAAGCAGAAGTGGCAGCCCATGGTCTGCAAAACTTGAGCCTAAATGAGACAGAACAAGGCACAACAGACTCTCAGTAGTCCCAAGAAGAGGGACAAAATATGGGACTTCCAGTCCACCACTTTTTCCATTATGCAACCCAGAGACGGTTTGTTGACGAACTGGGATACCAGATGTTTTCACAGCACCTAAACACATTGCCCCAGGATAGCCACAGAGCAGCAGGCTATGCCTACTATTTATGAGCCAGTTCTGGATCTGAAGTTAGCACAGAAGAAATGCCTTTCCAGTGAAGGCCTCTGGCAGCAACCAGGCACTGGGGAGAGCGCCTGAACCCAAAAGGTCCCAGAGGAGCCCAGAGCAGTGTTTATTAAGGGAAAAGTTGAATAATGAAAGAAAACAACACAGAAACAATGGTCCTTCACATGATTTTCCTACTTGAAGTTCAAAATTAAAAAGATGTGACAAAGCTAAAAAAGATCTTTGCCTCCTTACTAAGGAGACGCAGCTCCACATTTTGTACTTTCCATCTGGCTGGAGACAGACCCTAAGCAGCAGGTACCGACTGTTTGTTTCAGAAGATTATTTCAGTGGCAGAAAGATTTTGCCTGTTACTATTTTGTGTCAGTCTACAGCCACATCTCCTTAGACTACACACACTCTTGTCATCTGACAACTTTAACTCCTACAAATCATCCAGTTTCTTTCCCATTTTCTCACCAAACCAAGCAGCATTTGACAGGAGAGGCAAACTGTAACTTTCCAACACGCAGTTTGAAACAGAAAACAGAACTGAACATGTTTGTCATGTTGCAAGCCATAAAGACTTTGGAAAAATGAGGCGTGGATGGAATTGGAGGAGACCGAGCAAGACTACAGATACTCACAGACATATCACTGAAACAGAGCCACTGCCCCAGTCCCACCATTCAAAACTCAGAGGAGTTGTGAGATCTGTAGTATGGGATTAGAAAGGAGAAGGAACTACACCTACAGATACTCATGTATCCCTAAGCAAGGAAGCCACAGCATTTATCACAGTGTGTTGGTAGGCTTTCCAGACCTAACCCCACTCCACAGGTAGGAAACAGCCTTCTCCTCCATAGAACAGCCAGACAGTCCTTCAAATAAGCAAGTGTGCATCTCCTCTCCATGCTTTCCCAGCATTAGGTGACATTTTTAAAGCCTTTACAAAACACATTTTAAGCTAAGGATTTTCTTACTTATGCTTTAACTACTCACCATGACAGCCTTGTCACACACGTTGAGCTGTGGCACGCCTGGCACCATGGTCACTTTGTGCTCCTGCACAAGAATAGATATTCGTGCCATAACCCTTTGGTATTCGTCACTGGCAAAACTACAACGTGAAAAAACACAGACGTTATTGGTGGGGCTTCTTACATGGCATCATCACGGGGTCTACATCACTAGCCTGTATCAGAAAGTTCTTCTGGGCTGAAACAAAGAAGAACATGTAAACAGGTCCCACGAGTCTGTAGGGGAATGAAACATCTGGGCTGGCAGAATCCAGCTTGATTGGGCCTGGAGGCTGCGAGGCTGAGATGCTCTGCTTGGGGCAGCAAGGACAGCAGATGGCCTGCTCTCCCCAGCAAAGCTGCACATAGCTCCTGGCAGATCGTCTCTCAGTGTGGGGCTTTGGCTTTCAAAACTGCCAGTCCCAGTGGTCCCAAACACATCGCTTTGTAGCCAGGCAAATATGGGAATCGGGCAAGCTTGTGTTGATTCCTTAGGAGGAAAGGTCGCAAGGGTACTTCTGGGCTTGTCATCAAGCTGTGCCTTAAATAATTATCAAGGGAGAGTTCCTAGACACAGGACACCTTGCCAGACATGTCAGCACATAAACAAGTTTGCTGAGGCGATCCTGCCAGTGTGTCAGCCCAGAGGTCGCTCAGCTCACTGTGTGCTCATCCTCCACTCTTTCAAGTGCTTTTCTGTACCACATGCATCACGCAGAGGCATTTATTGTAGGAAAACAAAAGTAATGTCAATATTTTGTTTTTCACGAGTGTTCTCAAGCTAAGGGTTTCAAATACAACCGTTGGGTAGTAAAACTTCACCGTCACCAAGTAAGATGAACTAATATTATGCAAACAGGAAGATGGAGAAGAAGAATAGAAGCCACTTGGCCAAGACAAGAATACCTCCTCCATTTTGCAACACCCACCCTGGGGTTCTGCCCCATCTACATTCTTCCATTACAGCTTTATTATTCCAAGCTGGGATGAATCTGTCATGCTCCAAGTGCTCATACAGGGTTATAAATTACGAGCTTTTTATCCAACCGATTTCTCCAGTAGGTACTTGCTTAAGTGGTTCAGGGTGTACTTCACTATTGCTTCAAGGATTTCTAAAATGGAGGATTACTACCCGATGATCTCATTGTGTCCATCATGTTAAGAGTCACTTAAAAAACAGAGAGCAGCAAATTCCTTCTGAAGATAAAAGAAACAATGCTGCTTGGTCCTGACCTCAGGCTCCCTTTGCTTACAGTCCAAGCTGGCCACCAGCCCCACACTCCAGCTAATTTCCTTCTTTGAAAAACAATCACATTTTGAAGCCCAGTAATGTGCCAACAGTTTCCAGTAAACCCTATAAATATCACATCTCGGCAGCCATCCAGAGAGAAGCTGATTGTGGGGATGGGCCTGAGCTTTGCTGATAGAGAACCGGAAGGGAATTGGAAATGACAAGATCAAGCAAACTGATCTGTTGCTCTCACGCCCAGCTGGCTGTATCCTGATGGAGCCTATTGCCGGGACTGGCTGTGTCAGCTGTATGGACCACCCTGAAATTCAGATTACTCTTGTGAAGCTCCTCAAGTTGTTTGTTCTTCTCTCCACCTTAGCTTGCATAGCAGCCACTGCCCTCAAAGCTGCTGTAAACAGAAGGACAGGCAGAAGTTTGGGAGCTGCCAAAAGCCATCCATGACTCACACCCTGATGAGGACTCAGGCAGCGGTCCAGACTTGCATCCTGGTGGCACAACTGCCTTTCAGTTTGGCAAGATTTTATCTGGAAGCCCTCTGGTCACATTTCAAGCTGCACGGGACTGCCAGCCTGGCAGCATGGTTGGGAAAAAAAAAATCAAACCAGATTTTGAAAAGAGGCAGCAGAGAGGGTTTAAAGCTGAACTGTGCTGACACATAGAGGACAGCGAACACAGGAGAGCTGTGCATGGAGAGAAAAGACTGCAGAGACAATCACACCGAGGGAAGCTGTCTAAAGCTGCCAGCAAGCAGCAGGGACATCTGAGCCGGAGACTGGATGAAACGGAGGAGCCTGGAACATTTTAAAGCCTACGTGCTCCAGTGATGGAAACGGAGATGAAACACAGCTCAGGGAGAGCCGTGTGTTTCAGCGTTTCAGATTTCTAATGCACCTATTGTGCCAGGATTTGAAAGCTCTTCCAAACCCGAGCTAATCACACTTTATTAAGATCCTCGTATGAAGGCTTAATATAAATTAATACGTATTTTAATCAATTGTTAGAGTCTAACAGATACTCTAGATATCAAATCATCTAACGCCTCCTACTGCTGCTCTCATAGCTATCTCATGCATTTATTTCTGTCACAGACTTGTGTCATCTCTCCAGCGTTTAAGCTCCTCTTTTTGGAAGTGGACCCGCAAGATAAAATGTTGCTGCTCACTAATTAAGCTCCACAGCATCTTTGCAAATATTGAAGTGCTAAGGAGCTAGCCCAATTTCATCCATCGAAATGGCTTTTCAGACAGAGGCTTCCAAATTAGCTCTAATCTGGACAGAGCGGTGGAAAACACAGCTGTGCTCTGGATAAAAGATAAACAACGCCTTGTAACCACTGCTGCTTTTTGCTCTAAATCTGCCAGTCCTGTTGCAACAACAAAACCACTTTCTTTCCCCCCCTACAATCTTAACTACTGCGTTTATCCATGGCATTGTTTCTCATTAGCAATCTAAGACACATGAACACTGCAGTAGAACAAAGTAGGCTCGAGTCGTTTAAGTCATCTTCTTGCTTTAATTCCCATGTTGAGGACACTCCTGGCTTTTTCAGCAGCTCAGCAGTGACAGGAAAGCTTGGCCTAACCTCAGCTCCTGGTGCTGCTGAACTGCTCTCCCCTGCAGTGTCTACACTTTGAGATTATTTCAGCATTTAGCATAGGCTGAATGGCTTCCCCAAAGCACGACAGAAACAGCTTAGAATGTACAAAAGACTCGCACTTCTCACATAAAGCTGCCTAAAGCTGAAGAACACGTATAGATTATGTTCCAAGTCATACTGCTAACCTGTAAACCTTGTCTCAGTAGGGCTTAACATGCTCTTAAGCTGGCTAAACCTGTTGACACTAGCTTAAAACGTATCCGACCACAGCTGTCTTCCTTGCACTGAAGTACACGACAGTGATGGACCCCAAGTGCTGTAAAGGTGTCATTCAATACTGGGAGATCATCACAGATTGTCTTCAGATGCCTCAGTTAAGCACATGAACTATCTTGCTCATCCAGACGTGGATCAGGTCACTGTGTAGCAGGGGACTGCAATGCCTCCAGGATGGCACCAGTCCCAGGGCTGGCATTCACATGGAACCGGAGTCATGCTCGTTGTGGGGGTTGGTTTTCCTGTCTTGGCCCCATGGAGACCCCTATTCCTCACTCTGATGAGCTCCAGTTTTGCTCCCACAGATCCGCTTAGCTCCCCAAAGCTCCCCAAGATCCAATATCCATGCAGTGATTTGTAGCGTATTCACTGACTCCATATGGGGGTTAAACTGTCTCCAGCCCTGTGCAAGAAGCACATTTTGAGAAAAAATCTGTCTCTAATCTGTCTGTAAGATGGGGATAATTACTTCATGGTAATCAGTCTGAGTTGTTACCAGAGCAGAGAAGGTCTCTTACACAGAATCTCATCGTTTTCCTGAATGCATATGCAGGACGTGGCTGCCAGGGCTGGGTTTGCTATATTTGCTGTTCCCAAAAAAGGATGATGTTATCTATACAGGTGTTTGGGCATTATTGCCTGCATGAAGATCCAGACCGCGCTGCCTCCGGGGCATGCTGCATTTCATATTCGAGTTCAACAATCCCGCAGAAGGAGAGTTGGGAATAGCACTGGAAGAATGAGAGGGTGAGCAGGTGGTGTTGCGAAGAGTTTGCGAAAAGAGATCCCCCAGTGTACATAAAATTATTCCGTGCTCAGAATGAGTGAACGGAGTGGACAAAGTCCAGGGTCATTACACTAATTGACACTTTACCTCTGGGAAGTCTCTGGAGATCCAATCAGGGCTGGATTGGGAGCACAGGGTCCCAGGCACAGGTGTGGCCTGGGCTTCCTTCATTTAGTGTAATTGTGCTTCAAGCAATCTGTTCCCATCTTTTCCCTCACCAAGCATCTCCAGTGGAACCTACTCTGCTGTTAACCCCACCGTGCCCTATGCTGAAATTCATCTTTACTGGAAAGAGGGTTTGTCTCTTGCACACTGCTTCTGGTGTCTGAGCTCTGCTTAAACTTGCAGTCTACCACCTTCAGGTCTGCAGGCTGTAAGGAGATGAAGACGACAATTCCCTACCACTAAAAAGATGCTCTCAAATAGAGTAATAGAATCACAGAATCAGTTTGGTTGTGAAATGCCTTTAAGATCATTGAGTTCAACTGCTAACCCAGCACTGCCAGATCATCACTAACCCCTGTCCCTCGGTATCACATCTCCACAGCTTTTCCATCCCTCCAGGGACAGGGACTTCACAACTGCCCTGAGCAGCCTGTGCCACAGCCTGACAGCCCTTTCATGGAAAAAACTGCTCATTGAAGCCAACCTAAACCTTCCCAGGAACAACCTGAGGCTGTTTCCTCTCATCCTGTCACTTGTTACTTCGGTGAAGAGATCTCACTCCAACTTATTTCAGCAAGTTGTGGAGAGTGAGAAGGTCTCCCTTGAGCCTCTTTTTCTCCAGGCTGTTCCCTAGTTCCCTCAACTACTCCAGACCCTTCCCCAGCCCCAATGCCCTTCTCTGGACACACTCCAACAATTCGATGTCAAACAGATCAAACTGGAGCAAATTAACAACCATCTTCAGCATCTTTGTAGAAATCTGGATCTTTATGTTTTATACGTCATCCTGATGATTCATATATGGGCACAGCATGCTGTGTCTGCTTGGGAATTACAGGACACTGTTATTATTGAGGGGAATGGAACAAAATGGGAATTTCATAGTGTGCTTCACACAAACCTGACAGCGGGCTCTTAATAGCAGCTTTCAGATTCACAGTGTGTGTTACCAGATGCACATGAAGTTATAGGAAGAACATAAAACCTGACTAATGATTTGTATATCTTACTTCCTTCTCCACTGAAATGATTTTAATTAAAAACATTCTTTTTAATTGTGAAATACACCCACATTCAGGTAATCTGATTTTACCTGTTATCAGTGCTTGGAAGCTGCTCAGCACTGTAGTACCCAAGTCTTGATCTTGTCCTATTATTCAGTCTTCCTCTGTTCCTCTCTTCTATTATCAAGTTTATTTGCAATTTAAAGTCTCATGAATACATGAGGCAGACAACAGCTTTGGGGCTCTGCTGCTGAATATGGCAACTTGCAATTACTGGAGAGACTCACAGGAGCCAAAGGAAAACAAACAAGGAATCAAAGAGAAGACTGAAAGGTGGCCCATAGCACAGTTCTTCTCTCTGTGGGCTCCAGACACAAACACCCCTGAGGGGTGTTTTGAGTACAGATAATGCCTCTCACCTCTGTGGATTCTCTAAGGGTGTCCACAGGCTTCCTTGCAGAAAGATGTGGTTGTGTTGATCCTCTACCTGGTCACCTATTTTCACAGAAGTTGTAACTCCCCAACATTCTTTTTGCTGGATTCCATTGCATGTGGCCACAGCATTGAAATCACAGAATTATTGAGGCTGGAAAAGACCTCTAAGATCATAAAGTACAGCCTGCAACCTAACATTACCACATCAGTTGGACCAGGGCACTAAGTGACACAGTCTGCCCTTAAACACCTCCAGGGATGGGGACTCTACCACTGCCCTGGGCAGTCCATTCCAGTGTCTGATCACCCTTTCCATGAGGAAGGGCTTCCTAACATCCAACCTAACCCTCCCCTGGCACAGCTTCAGGCCTTGCCCTCTTGTCCTTTTGCTAGTTGCCTGGGAGAAGAGCCCAGCCCCTACCTCTCTACAATTTCCCTTCAGAGTGATATGGTTCCCCCCCCCTCCCTCAAGTCTTCTCCAGGCTNCTGGCACAGCTTCAGGCCTTGCCCTCTTGTCCTTTTGCTAGTTGCCTGGGAGAAGAGCCCAGCCCCTACCTCTCTACAACTTCCCTTCAGGTAGTTATAGAGAGTGATATGGTTCCCCCCACTCAAGTCTTCTCCAGGCTAAACAACTCCATCTCCCTCAGCCTCTTCTCCTAAGACTTTGCCCTCTAGTCCCTTCCCCAGCCTCACTGCTATTGTCTGGACCCACTCCACCCCCTTAATCTCTTTCTTGAAGTGAGGGGCCCAGAACTGCCCCTAGTACTCAAGCTGAGGGCTCACCAGTGCCCAGTACAGGGAGAGAATTACTTTCCTAGTCCTGCTGGCCACACTATACAAGCCAAGATGCCATAGACCTTCCAGGCCAACTGGACACACTGCTAGCTCACGTTCAAAATGTCAGAGAGGATAAAGGCAGAGCAACTACATAAAGCCTTAGTCTGCGTGAACAGGCAACAGAAAATAAAGAGTATCCATCTGATCCTCCTGCCAGTTGCTTCAGTGGTATTTCTGAATCATCATTTAAGTGATATGTTCTTCAGGCTGCTCTCTGGAAGCTACAGCACTGACTGGACCTGTTTCTAAGGAAAAAGAGTCCCACTTCAAATTGCATTTTGCATTTTTGTAACTGCTTCATATGGCTTTTTACTTCCAATATTCCTTTTCATACAGCATCGCTCCAGTCTAGACATCAAAATCCCTGCAGGCTGCTGGTCTGCCACCACTGAGCACAAGTTCCAGGTTGATCAGATGGTGCGTGGATCCCAGACTGGGCAGAAAGCACCTACTGAGCGAGACAAATTTGCCTCCATTCTCAGTCCCCCAGGCTAGTGTCTCTCCTCCACAGATGTAATTTCCTTCAGCCCTCTTCCCTCCAGAGCTGGCTGTGCCCCAGCTCTCATGTCTGGTGTGTGTGTTCTGCTGACAACCTCTCTGTGTCCAGTCCCTCTGTGGTTGATGCTCCGTGTTTTTTACTGGAATCATGGAGGCTCTTTATCCACTGTTCTCCATTATTTCCACAGTTCTAGTGTTCCCCAATGCCAACTCTCCTGTGGCAGCAACTAAAGCAGCTGGTACCATTTCCGTCTTCCTCAAGAAGATGAGGAGTCAGCATCTCCCCTGGGCAAGATTCTGGCTCTTTGTTAATTCTTTTCCCCTGTTTTTCACCTTCTCTCTTTTCCCCTGATCAGCAAGGCTGAGACTGGCAGCTTTTCTATTAGATCCTTTCCCCTGTAGCTTCCCTTCAGGAGCTTCTTCTCTTCTGGCTCCATAACCAGTGCAATTACCTCTCTGATGATTTCCTGGATTTTCCATCTGCTTGAAATAGGCACTTGTGAGCTCTCTGGTTAATTAATATGTTCTAAAATCATTATGTTCATCAACCAAGCCTTATCACTTCCATTTTTTTCCATAATACTAAAATCTATTGCCCTGAGTTAAAAAATAACAGATATTCTGACATTCAGATTTAGTAAACCCGGTACAGAACAGAGACTAATCATCACAGCACAAGTTGCTACCAACCTGGAGTATCAACAAGGCACATGTACTTCCCTGTTACTAAGGCTTTGCACCTCTGGCTCAAACTGACAGAATTTCAGTGATTTCTGTTATACATTATTTTTGCAGCTTTGGAGTCTGATTCAAAACACTCTCCTTCAGTCTGCATTGGGTATTTTGTTCACTGTACTTCAAGCTGTGCCAGCTCTTGCTCTGTTATTACATGTGTTCTTCCTGGCTGATAATGAAGTGTTTTAGTGAAGGTGCGTACAGAACAGTAACCTGTGGCTTGGGCAACACAACTGACAACTGGTTGTGATGATGTTACCAGCAGATAATTTCACTGAATTTGTCACATACGGTTTGAATGGAGAAACGAGTTCCCTGTGTGGTACCTCGCGGACACACCATACCCCAAACACAACAGAACTTGGTAAAGAAAAGGCCCTATCAGATCTGATAGTTCTGCATTCTGATAAATTTGGTAACAGGGGCACCCCACAGCTTCGAGCGTTCTTACAAAAAGCAAAACCCCTGGTAATAGCATCTAGGGAGGAAATAAAATCCTGCTTAGAGAAATGCTAGTGCTTTGTGCTTCTGCTGCCTAGCACAGATCTTATTTATATTTTTTAAGTAAAAAAAGAGAGCACTCCTGTCCCACAGCCTACAGAGATCTATTCAATCTCTGTGATGACAAAAGACACCAACGGTTCCCTTCTCGCCACACAGGGACCAGATAACAAGGTAACTCCTACTTTTATATGTGCAGTTACACCACCATTTTTGGCAACCTTAAGAAACATTATTTACTGAGAATGACACTTCTTTGAATTACACTGCCCAGATATCGCAGCACATCCTGGTATCGCAGCTCTGCCACTCCTGATGTCAGTTTTGCTTTGTCAGATCTTGCAGTCCCATAAAAGTTATGTCTCTCCTACAGTACCAAGTTTCTCTTGTGATACTAGGACCTCAGGGACCTGCAATTTTCGCAGGAGAGAATGCGACTTGGTAGTGAATATATCTGATGCTGTCCAAGTGAAAGCCAGTGACAGGAGTGGTTGACATAACTGTGTCCCTTGGCAGCGGCTGGGGTGCAGGAGGTGGTGCAGCCAAAACTAGAGGGGCAATAGCAGGAGGAAACAGCCATAAACCTGTGGGGAGGGTCTGTTCCACAAGTCAGACATGGGTAGGGATGCATGCACAGCCTACATGAAGGGGAACCTAAGTGCTGGGTGCCATGTGGCTCTGAAACTGCCAGACATGTCCTCAACATGATGACAGGACCTGCCTGTAATTGCTTGACCAGTTTTTCCACTGCTTAAAAAGAGCTCCTGTGGGAGACAAGCTTTTGCCAATGTTGTTTCCAGGCAGGCTCCAGGAAACTCAGTGAGCTGTAGCAGGAAGAGGGACTCGTCCTGCTTCATTATGAAAGCTTGGAAACTGAAAACTATATGTACTGTCTCTCAGTCTTGAAGGACTTGTATCTTCAGCAATCCCATCAGCAGCCAGTTCTCCAGTGAAGGCTGGAAAGGCTAATCCCCGTGTTACAAGACAAACTGCAATAGAGGTTTTGGAAAAATCTCTTTGTGTCCTGCGGTGCCTTGTGTGCATGACCCATAGACATTTCAGACAAGGCTGCCTGAGCATACACACCCTGCAAGTCAAGAGTGTGGCTGCACTTGACTGAGCTGACTGACTGATAGGATGCCCTGTCTCTGAGATCCCTTAGGATCTCAGTGCAAGCTCAAATAACTAAGCAACAAATCTCTCTGTAGGTGTGTGTGGTGCCTGGCCTCCACACACAGCAATGAAACTTCTCATCAGTGATTTTATATGTGACCCTGTTCCAATCTAATGCAAGAGATAGCAGAGACTATTAAAACCATCTTAGGGAGAACAGGCTACACAAAATAAGGAATAGATGACATCAAAAACAATCCAAAGCAGCATTTTTCAAAGTGCTTTGGCTAAATAATGATGCATGAGAACAGCCAGGCTGCTGAAAGAGCTCTGAGATATCGTGGTTCCTCCTGGATTGCAGGAAGGTGAACAGAACAGTGCAGGCAACAGTATGGACAGCAGATACACACAGACCTCAGGCGGGAGCACCAGCACTATGAGCACACCCAGTGCGTACAGACAGACAGATGCACGCTTGGAAGAGACTGCTGGATTCCCTTTGGAGAAACATTAGTGTCGGGACTCCCAACAGGCTGTCTGCCAAGGGGGATAATTAAGCTAAATAAAAATACACAACAGTAACAGCTCCACAAATGAGGGTAATTTAATTACCACATTCGATAGAGGAGACCCACTTCCCATGAGTTTTTCATTGTGACCAGAGAGAAGACAATAGCAACAGAATGTGCTGCAGAATGGAGGATTCATTTACTAAAAGGAGGTTTTCTGTTAGGGTCTGCATATTAAACAACAGCACAGTTTTCCATAATCGTGTCATAATCTTGCCATAAAATTCAATCAAAGCAACAGCTTGCGAATGTCCAAAAAATCAATGGAACTGTATGAGAAATGGGTGCAGATGTAATACTGGAATTTATTTCAATACTCAATCCACAGTGGTGGTAAGGAACATCTAATAACAGGGAAGCAGGTGTCCTGCAAAGAGCTCTTCAGACAGAGCTCCTCTTCCTCAAATTCAGAGAACACACATAGTAGGAAAAGTACAGCTCACTTAATACTACCCATTTGGTTGGGTTTTGGGAAAAGACACTATTTCTATCTCCCTAAAATAAAGCTGGAATCAAAGCAAACAGGACACAGTCTCATCTGGAATCCAAACCCATTAGCGTAGTTTCACTGATCTGAATTTAAAACACAGGAGCTGCAGATTTGCTTTATTCATTAGTTCTGAAACACGACAGAAAGCGAGAACTAACGTGCTGGATTCTGAAGAGCTTCATATGCCACGTAACGCAGCTTTAGGGTGCTCATCTGTTAACTGAGAGAGAAGTGAAAATATTTTTCCTCCCTGTCTCTCCCTAGTGAAAACACTTAGTGGACAGCTAAGGCTCAGTTCTTTGGAAAGTAATGGAGCGAGTGTATCCACTCAATTATTTAAAACAGTTGAGTAATTGCAGTCCTGTCAGCTCAGAAAACATCCCTCTGGTAAAGCTGCTGCACATACCATTTTCTGTGCAGGCAGTAGCACCAGTTTTCTCTTTATTTATTTCCACATTCTCTGAGTTGGAGCCACTGCTGAGGGATGAGGCTGCATGCCTCTGTTTGCAGCAGGTTTTGCCGCAGGGTAAAACTTAGTAGAAGGAAGGAGGGAGGGAAGTGGGGACACCTTGGGAGCTTTTTCAGAGGTGGCAGGTTTATACGTGGGCTGTGCTGGCTGGTGACTACATAAATCCTTGCAGAAAGCTCTCAGGGCATGGTGTGTGCAAGAGATAACTATTACAATAGCAGGCTTATAGGAAAATGGATACAGACAGCCAGGAAAGTCCAAGGATGGAAAAAGACTGAGCAGAAGTCACCTTGTTAAAGACCCTCTGAACAAGGAGAAGCATCTTTAGCAGCAACCTGGACATTGGAAAGTTACCACATTTGTCTTCCACAGATTCCAACGCACTGAGGACAAACAATGCAGTGTGCAAAGACCACTAGAGATTATTTCCCTAGCCCCAAAACACACAGAATCAGAGCTCCAGCACATACAGTTGCCAGCACCACTAATTTATTCTATCACAGCTGCCCTGCACTCAGTCATCTATCCTGTCCTGTACAAAAGCATTTTGTCTCCTCTCTCAGGTGTTGTAGGGTACAGAACAAGAATGACCAGACTGACAAGTCAAGCGATAGACACATGCACATCTATCACATCTGACCACCTGAAAACAAGGGTTTGTTCCCTTCTTTTTACTGCTCTCACCAGTACAGAATCACAGAACTAGTGAGGCTGGAAAAGACCTCTGAGATCATCAAGCCCAGCCTGTGACCTAACAATACCATGATCACCTAGAGCATGGCACTAAGCGTCACATCTTTACTTAAATGTCTCCAGGGATGGGACTCCACTACTTCCCTGGGCAGTCCATTCCAGTATCTAATCACCCTTTCTGTGAGGAAGTGCTTCCTAAGTAATGGCACCCCAGGACAGTTTTCAGGCAGATTGTAAGGAACAGCTACCAAGGCCAATGAATTACATAATTCTGACAGTGCTGAGAGTTTTCACACCTTTGTTAACTGGCTCACCTTAGCGGGTACTTCTCACCAGGGTCCCTCCCTAGATGGAAAAGCAGCGGCAGGTTTGTGTGCTCCTCCTGGGTATGTGTTGTCACTCCAGAGACATTCTGCCCAGGACAGAAATTGATGCCCTGCAGAGAAGAGGAGAGAGGTCATGAAGGGTGAAGCAGAGGAAGGAGCAAAATTTCAGCTGATGCCACTTTCTTCAGCCCTTTTTCCAATATACCCACAAACTTCAGAAGCATTTTAAACCAAGTCCACTTAAGTCTGCAAAATGAATTCTGATCTGAGAGGGTAAAACAAGGTGACAGTGTTAGCGTTGCACCAACATAAAAGCTGAAGTGGGCCTTATGTTCTTGCCTTATAAAAAAGTTATCTCTCTAAAATATTAATTTAAATGAAATGGCAAAACAAAAGACAAAGAGGTAAAACTATTTAATCATAAAAACCCTGCACGTGGAAAGTATCTTCTCTCTTTGGTTTCTATGCCTTTGAAATACATAGAAAAGGATCAGATCACTTGGCAGTTCTGATCAAAAAGCAACCCTCCCAGCCAAATCTGAGAGGCTACAGGCACCTGGTAGCCTTTGTGAAGCCTCCCTCAGCTTGCCAGCCCCTGGGTCCAGACCTGAAGCATCGATTAATTTTAAAGAAATGGGTGTATTCGTTGATCTGATGCATGGCAAGCTGGACCTGAGGCTGGACTTGATGACCTTAGAGGTCTTTTCCAGCCTCAGTAATTCTGTGATTCTGTGAAAAAAATGTGTTAAATGTGCAGACATTCCTGCCACAAACAGTCAAGTCTGCAGGGTCAGAGTCTGGGATTTGCCTGACAGTGGAGATGAAAGGCACAAGTGCAGGGACTCTCCCTTTGCTAGCAGCAATGGGTTAAAGTCTTGCTGGCCACCAAGAGTCAGAGCTAGCCACATGCTTGTAGGTCATGCCTCATGCCGTGCTAGGCTGCAGCTCCTGAAGCCCAGTGCCAGTTATTAGCCAGAAGCTGGCCTGTGGTCCCGAGAGCTAACAGAACCCATTTAAGCCCTAGGAGTAGCAAAAAATGCAAAGCACCAATTTCACTGAACAGCAAATAAAGCAGAGGCCCCAGAGGCCAGCACGGACCAGCACCAAATGGACTTGTTAAAGCTCAGTTTTACAATTCCAGCTGCCATGCTGCGCTCCTCACAATACCCCAAAATGCCCCAAGACGTGGACAGAGACCTGGAGAGAAGGTAAATGGGAATTTTTCAATGGAGGTGGAAAAGCAGCTGTAGCATTTGCTTATAAAGCAAACTGAAAAGGCTCTCTACAGATGTTGGTAGGATTTGATTGGCAAACAATTTTCTAAAAATATCCTGGGTTTTTAATGGACAGCTGGTCAGTGGAGCAGTTAATATTCTGCTTTTCAATAAAGCAAGAAGTTTAGAAGCCCATGAAATCCCATTTATCTGCACAGAGCTATAGATTCCTGAATCACTGACTGGAAAAATAAGAGAGTTGCTTGATAGGTTGTAGTGGCCTACCAATAATGGACTTTAAATGGAGACAAAAATGATTGACCTTGCCACCTTGTGACGCCACAGGCCTCTGAAACACACAGTGAAAAATAGATTATTTTTCATTTTCCTCAAAAGGAACAGTTAATGAAAAGGTATCAAAGCCTACATAACACCCGAATTATAATTTGGATGCAAATCAAACAAGCAATTTAATTAAGAGCCTGCTAATTGGTACAATGCTCTTCGGCAGCAAATGCTTTAGTGTGAAAGATTTTAGTCCCGTGGGTATTTGTTTATACATTGTGCTGTTTACATTTTATCATTTGTTTCTTACAAAAGCCTTGTAGCAGAGGCTGAGAAGAAAGCACAGCATTCATACCAAAGACTCTGAGGAAAGGAGTGCTGCAACAACTTGCCTGGTGTCACTAGCTAAAAGCTATCATACTTCTAATCTAAGCACTCAGTACCTTCTTCAGAAGTAGCCTACTGGGGAAAAAAATCATAAAACCCCCCATAAAATCAAGCATACCATGTTATGGCATCAATAAATAACTCTCTTAAAATATAGTCAAAGCTACCCTTTAAATTTCTAAGGCTTTTCAACTTCATCTACACAAATACCATTATTATTCTTACGTACTATATGACTGCTAATATTCAATCTACAGAGACCATTTAAAATACATTCTATCTGCTCATCAACAAATGAGCAAAAAATGAAGTGGAAAAATTATCTCCTCACACCCCTGATCAAGGCACTGTCCTGCAACAGAGCCAGTAATACACAACTGGTTCAGCTCAGGAGCCTAATCTTCCATCCATTTGACAAAAAAGGATATTTAATTTATCCCCCATCTCATTCTGGTTTGTAAGTCAAAGCATTTTCTGTTCTCAGAATGGAAAATCAGCCCTACCAGGAAACTGAAAGTCTGGGATCCCCAAATCTGTACTGCTTCTCTCTGCTGGAGCAAACCCAGTATAAATTCAATCTGCTTGAGATTTGAGAAGTATTAAAAGGCAAGATAATCCACACTCTGGAGGATCTGCACAATGCCTCTGGTTACTTGGAAAGTGTGCAAGTACTGTCACATACAGTACAGGGAGCGGGGGTGGAGGGATGTGCCAAAACTCCTTACCTATGTCTTAGATGGGAGAGAGGAAAAAGGTGATAATTTTAAATCATGTCGCCATTTCAGATAATTTCTTGCTCTTCATTAACCAAAACCTTTTTCTTTTTCTTATAAAAGCCCAAGCTGACAAGACGCCCCACAGATCCCAAGAACACTGTAGGCCTTAACAATAAATATGAACGCGCCAGGTCCTCAGGTGGGGGAAACATCACAGTGTTCCACAGGCTGCAAAAGAGCTTGCCCCAGCCACACTGATAAAGGACTGGCTTCAGCGCTCTGTGCCAACATGATAGTAACTTCACCCCAAAATAAAGATGTGCTAAGGCAGAGAAGAGCAAAGAGTTAGCTCTGCCTGCCCTATCCACCAGGATAACAAAATGGGAGCCAAGCACCACTTCAATTGCTGTGATTTCCTTGAAGGTATTTATGTGTCAGACTGTTAATAACAATATGCAGGGATCAATAGGCAGTTAAAGCATGTGCCTAATATCGGAAGATATAATAATACCAGAAGATCAGCTCTGTGCTTGCTTTCTAAGAGAGCCCATAAAAGAGCATCAGATGGCAACCAGAAATAGCTCAGCTGCCGCACCCAGCCTCTTGCACAGGCACAGTGTTACACCACTGCGCAGACCTGCTTGCTCTAGGAGAAATTCCAGCAATCCTTTTTGTTTTTCTATTTTTTTTTTTAAAATAACATTTCCTGCACATCAGGTAAACCTTTCAGTGAGCACGTTTTTCTGCCCTTCTCCCTAGTGATCGTGTAACCTGGATTGTTTTTCCGTTCCTAAGATCTGCTGGCTATTGGTTGCACAGCTTATGCTTTAATTTCCAGAGCAAATGGACCACAGATGCTGTGTCAATATAGACATGAGACAAATACAGCCGGTTGCCAGTTTGGGCTCTCTGCCAAGTGATGGAATCACCACTTGTGTTAACGTAAGCCCTCTGGCAATTCGTCACCCTGGCGCTATCCCAGATCCCTCTGACCTGACAAGCGGCTGCAGATTTTGATAGCGGTGCAGAAAATCTGGGGTCTGTCTCCTGGTCATGTCTCCTCGTTCTGCCACACAAAACTCAAAGCAGCAAAACTGTACTAATATCGGAAGGAGAAAAGAAGAGCAGATAATTAAAGCCAGGAATCTTGTTTCTTGCTGTTTGGCACAACCTGAATAAGTGGCCATTCCCACTCTCCTTCCAGCAAAAGCCTCCCAATCTGGACCTCTGAATGACCAGACACCTGAAGGTGTGACTGCCAAGCTTCCAACCCTGTTGAACAAAAATTGCTGCTAATGTGTTAACTGTCTGGAAGAGACCCCAGAAGATGGGCAGATGAGCAAGCCTGCAGCAGCTCTCAAGCAGAAGCGATCAATGGCTAGCTCATATGCTCAGAGGACCACAATCAAATGTCATTATTTGTGAGGTTCTACTTGACTTCACATCCCCCTTGCAGAACAGGCTTTATCGATCCCTTCACGTTGAGGAGAAGGGCAATCAAAGAGACTGCAGCAGGAATAACCCCGTTGGCATTTTGCGTTAAAACAATAGGGTGTTCTGGCAGGCACCCACACCGATCGTTTAAAGACATAGGCGCTCTCCTGAAAAACCACTGAAGACTACTAATGTTACTAAGCTGACAGCAGAAAGGTTGATGTTATCAGCCACTCTCCGATGAACCAAAGGGCACTTTCCACATTTTTTTTCCTTAATTGTTTTTTTTCCCTTCTTGCATCACTGCTCTTGGAGGGCACAAGAACTGTTCTCTGCTGGGCAGAGAGAAGGGCATTTCCTCCTAGCTCATACTCCTACCTCCTCTCTGTATATCATTAAATTAGGCAAGTCCTGAAGGACTTGCTGGCAAATCAGATAAATCCATTGAAAATATCGATTTTTTACCCTTTCAGACCTCTCCTTCCCAAGAAAGATGAAATGTGCCTCTCCCTTTGGCCTAGTGCATAAATTAACTCCTAACAACGCAGACTCCAAGTGTTCCTATTTTAGGAATGGGAAGCTGTATGCCAAGCATCATGGCTGTGGGCACCAGTAGCAATAAAACAGACGTTCGCATGTCATGCACTTTGCAATCCAGTTCTAATTTGGTTCAAATCCATTCAAATCTGCTAAGGAACAAGTATGGCTTACACACTAAAAAGATGGATGATGAGAGCAACAAGAAGTGCATTTTACAGAAGATTTCCAAGGAAACTCTTGCAGGTCTTACGCCGTACAGGGGAGGGACCTTCCCAGGTTTCTCCTGAGTTCTGACTTCTGCTCTTACACACCACACATGTGGCTGGTTTTATGCAGCTGCTTACTTTTGTACAAGAAGAAAAGTCATCAGTGATGGTGGAAGAGTTTATGTGCTGCTATCCACCAGTCCTAAAGCAATAGGTCCGCTGCAGAGGGAAGATTTCTCACCATCTGCCAAACTACTAAAAAAATCTTTGGCCATTAAAAAATATAAATGTCTTTTTCAAGTAAAATTTCCTTTCATCTGCCTCTGTCCCATTTATCACCTCTTGAGATGTCAAACTGTGTATATGAAAGAAGATGGAAGCCAGGTAAACAGACTCAAACAAGCAATCCTCCAGAAAAATATCCCACAGAGTGTTTCCTCTCGCTTCTGTTGAGTGAACCTTCCCTGTATGCTTCCATGAGACTAACCACTCAAGAATTACCTAAGTAATCAAGTTAAGCCAGGAGAAAAACACAGCATCAAGATACCCTCCAGCACTAGGAGAGTTTATGAGAGCAGTCAGACTAGAAAAAAATTGCTTGGGGGTTAAAAAATAAATACACAAACAAAAAAACCCAGAAAGAACAGAACAGTGCACTTTTCATCTTTGTCAAAGATGACAAATTTTAATCCCAAACCATAAGGCAGGGGCTGCAGACCAGTAAAAGCACGTTAATGTCATGGGAGACGACTGTAAACCTGTGCACTGCTTGCATGGGATCTTTCCAGTGTAAATATTCCAAGTGCCATATGGAGAGAAGCGCTCACAGCCCTGTTCTGCTTTCCTACGCTCTGCTTGCTGTAAGCTGTGCCTCTCCGGTACATTTTTATTTGTCTGTACATACTTTATTACTTAACTAACTTAAGACCACATTCAAACTCGTAGCTTGCCAGGTTAGAGGCCAAAATTGTGTGCATTCTTTCTAGATAATCCCAAAAGACGCGGTTGGTCATCCTAAACAGACCCGGGACACACACCAGTTTCACATTTTCCAGTATCAACATGGAAATGTGGGTCTGGCTGCTTTAATAGTATAAACTCATCTAAAAGTCAAACAAAAATGCACAAAGTGTGGATTAAAAACAGCACAAGTTTTTTGTATCGATGATTTCCCACACTGTCAATTAAAAAAGGAATTTTAGAAGCAGAAGGAAGATGGGCTAAAACATGCTGTGTGTATCTGTCAAAATAACAAGATTCTCAACTACCCATAAAGCAAACCTCTTAAAAACTTGCAGCCAGCTTTTATGACACACTTGGCCGACTTCAGACCTCTTTCAGATGGGTGACAGACCAACCAGATACATTCATTTACTCCAGGTCTTGAGTTTGGACCTTCAGACATGAGAGTTTCTTAACTGAACGTTTAATAAATCTTCATGTCAGACTGACGGTGAGGTAAGGACTCACCCTAAAGATCACACAATTAACAAGGCCTCATTAGATGAAGTTCTGCTGGGATGGCAAATTAAATTTATTGACCAGAAAACCTGCCCACAGCCAGAATTCCTAATGCTGCAGATGTGCGTGTATTTAATTTTTCAAATTAAATTAGCAAACAAATGGGCCTTTTTGATTTTAGCAGCAGAACCGAAGTCCAATATCAATACAGCTGAGAACACCAGTCCCTGAAAGAGGCAACTGTATCGTCAGGTGAGATGCCTAAAACCAGGACTCAGAACTGTGGAACTGTTCTGCATTCTGATTTATTTCTATTTTTAAACTCACAAGGCTTGTAATTAATGGCCTGAGGACATGAGGAGGATTGGAAGAAATTTCAGCCTCAGCTTCCTCTGCTTGTTGTTAATGGCTAGTCTGTCCACTAATGTGATCCAATTTTACCCACACTGACCACATGTGATACAAGCTGCAGGAAAGCAAGTGAATTTTTAATCATCTCTCTGATTTACAGTAGAATTTCTGACTTCTATCAGGTAGCAGTTAAACGAA
The DNA here is from genome assembly GCA_013397515.1 of Upupa epops. Classification (NCBI taxonomy): domain Eukaryota; kingdom Metazoa; phylum Chordata; class Aves; order Bucerotiformes; family Upupidae; genus Upupa; species Upupa epops. Next base: position 788,411 of record VZRI01006867.1, read on the forward strand.
GACCTAGAAAGAAATAACGAGTCCTTAACTGCACAACTGACATTGCTTGCAGTAGGAGAGTCTTTGAAATGAGTAACTGGTTCCCATTATCATGGCTACACACACTCAGATATGTACAAGCAACTTTAGATAACAGAGATTTATATCCCAGTCAGTTATGAACGTGTGTGTATGTGTTTATATGGCAGTGGTGTGACGCTGGCTTCCACAGCAGTGGTAGAAGTAGGCTGCTGAGCCCTTGCATGCACCCATCCACACGAACATACAAGCTCCTCGTATTTCTCACTCAAGGAAAATCCTCCACACCATGGTCTGTGTGATACGTGGATTCTACTCGCATGCTGGCCTAAACAAATACATTAGCTCACTTTAGCTGTGCAGAATTAGCACTGAAACAGAGTGTGCAGTGCACTTCTGGAGCCAACTTTCCTTCTGTGTATGATAGGAACTTTGACTCCTGGAGCGTTCCAGTCTTAGAAAGACAAACACACGTATTTACAGCTCTGAATGGAAATGACTCCCTTGGAGCTGATGTTTCCTTCTACCCTCAAGACATCCCAGTGAAAGAAACCAGACACTTTTATATCCACAAATGTCAGCAGCACTTACTTCTGCACCTGTGATGCCTAGAGGACCCACCATAAGTTTTTAAAAAAAAAAGAGAAAGACATAAAGAAAATAAAAGCTTACAACCAATCCCTCCCCGATACCAGCCTGCTGTCAAAATTGCTGAGAGCTGTGCCATGACGCCGTTAGTTCGTGTCTAAAGGTATAATCAGCAAGGCTCATGTGTGAACCTGCCATTCAAGAAATGCCCCAGAGTTTAGGCCCCAAGTCTGTGGCAAGAAAGATACAAAAGAATCAAAATAATAGTGCTTAACATGGAATTGTGCGATGATCAACCAGGAAATTACAAAAGCTGGGCCTATTTGGCACATAAAATGTAAAATATCTTAAGAGTGCGATACAGGCTCGCACAAGTGCTGATAATAGATTAAACACATGTACTGTGTTCAACAACTGCTGTTCTTTCCACTGTGCTGCTCCTACTGCTTTCCTTTTCCCTTTCAAGATAAAAAACCTCAAAAAACAATAAACCCACTCCTATTCCATTTAAATAATTCAGGGCACCAGGGCTTTTGTACTAGGTATTGTGAGGTACCTGATCATTTCAGCACCCTACTTCAAGCTTGATCGTGGTATGAATGAAAGCTGACAATTCAGCAAGGAAAGCTGCTAATCTGTAAGAGCTGATTAAATAGAGGACTCCCCGGAACAACTCTGGTTCTGGTCATTTTCCTCAGCTTGTCTCGACTTTAGTAGTGGGGTGTTGTGACACCAGTCCCCTCAGACTTTGCAGCAGATCTGGTAGCTTTAAGAGGATGCAGCTAAAATGACAGCTTTCGAGTGTGCAGCAGCATACCCCAATTCAAAACTCTGCTTTCAAGGGTTGATTTTCCCCAGGAGGATGAATGAGACCAGGGTACAGGTCCTGTTACCTTATTATACTCCTCCCAGGAGTTGCTCCACGTCCAGTAGTGAGCCTTGTAAGACCCGACTCTCACCGCCATCATCTCATTGCCACGATAATAGAAAATGGGCCTGAGAAGGAGAGCAAATCTGCATGAGATACACCAATGTGCCAGGCCTGGACAGCCACCACCGCAGCAGCCTCACTGATAAGGGAGACAAACATTTTAATGGCGTCTGGCTTCCGATCCAGCTATCAGTCAGAAACAGACTGTCTCCTAATAGTCTCCACTGCAAGGTTTTCAATTAACTTCTTTTTTTTTTAAGTGTTCATCAAGTTGAGGGCTCACAAGGTGCAAGAATGAAATATTATACAGCTTGGCTGCCAAAGATTGTTAATCCTTGAACTATCAGACCCTGTTATTTCCTATAGACCGTGCCGATTTAAACACCAAATGTCTCAGAAGTGGTGTGTGTGTCAGACAGAACTGGGGATTCACACGCTCTGTGGTGCTCAGCCTCCTCTTTACGGCAGCACCAGGCTATGTGCCGCTAGCGTCACATGGACGAGGCGGCTGGGGAGGACACCAGATGCCGTCCTGTTCTGGATGACATCTCCAAAAAGCTCCATATGGAAAAACCTGGCAGCCAGACAAGCTTTTATTTTTAACTCCTGACCATTTTCTTTCCCAAAGTCTCCCCTTGCATCATCCAAACATATCACTGAAACCAGTAATTTTTTCCAGGAGGTTCTTCCTAATTAAAAATACATCTGGGAAATGCATCCATGTACAGCCATGACCCTTTCCCTGGGCATCCCAGCAACATAACTGTCACTTTCCCCAGGAACGTGTTCTTGTTTTTTGAGGAAACAATACAAGAATTTACTGATATGGACTGAAATGGAGACAGGTTTGATATGTTGGTGCAGCTCATCACACAAAGACATCAGACTTGGTCAGCTCTTCTCTCCATTTGTTTCAGGCTGCTGACAGGGTGACATGGTGACATTGTTTGTTGGTGTTGGTAGGGTACATACGTCTTCATCTTCTGTTCAGAGATGCCACTCAGCAGAAACTACTCACTTTGGTGATGCCATCTTTAAAAATGTCACTAAATGCAAGGCAAGATTAAAATATCTAGGTCTGAATGACAAGAGTGGCCTTGTTCTAAGGACACTTCTGTTTTAAAATCATAGCCTTGCTTGCAGGTTCCTCACACAAACAATGGGCCTTTTTCATCAGGAACTGCCACTGAACAAAGGGGCAATGCTGTTGCCAGCAGAACCCACTCCTGTGACTGCAACACTGATGAAACAACAGCAGCTGGAGAGAGCTGCCAAGGTGCAGAACCTGATCTAAACACACCACAGCAACAAAAGCTCCAAAAAATACATCAGGAGGTATGCCAGTCTCCTTTGTCCCTGTCAGCCCAAAACAACTGCCCTTCACTGCAGTTTTCTGGGGCTGTGGTTACTGTGACCTGGTCAGGTCTGAGTGTTAAAAAAAAACCCAAACAAAAGGAGAAAAAAATCCCCACAGTGTGCCTTGATCGACTGTTCTTGTCACACAGTAAGTCACAGGTCCCAAAGGGTTGGAGACTGCAGTGAAATTCTCTTTTAAATCAACCACTTTACAAAATTCCCTAAGTCAAGATGGGATAAGGCTGTGTTTGAGGAACCCACAGTGACTCACATTAGCCACTGCCTGAGCTCTCAGGTGACCCTGTACATAGACTTCTTCCGTTAATGGGCACAAAACCAGTTTTACAGAACAAAGCCTTATGTTCAACACAGAAAAGAGCTCAAGCATGTTTTCCATCTGTATGTTTCCTTGCTATCTCACAGAGAAAGAATGTTTGCATTCAGATTTCCCAGGCTGCCAAATTCCTCGTCAAAATCACAACTACAAGACCTCTTTTGACCTCCAACCGTTTCCAACATGAGAGCTAAGGATATCTGTCACCAGATCTTTTTGCCTGAACCCAACAGCTGACAGTCCATAAACATCCCAGGTCTTTAACCCAAATCTACTCTTGCAAAAGCATCCACAGAACCAGGACCTTGGGAGGAGGTGGGCTTCTTGCTCACCCACAAGCTGCCAGCTTGTGCTCTCAACCTCGCTCAAGCTGGGGCTGTAAAGATCCACCATACACTTGGATGTTTTTCCAGTAATAAATAATATATTCTCCCCTTCCCAGGCTACAGTTCTCAGGCTTTTATCTCCCCTATTGCCATATGTTGTTCCAGGGATCTCTGCTAACCCCCTGACATTTTCATCTGTCCCCAGACTCCACTGTATGGCAACATGCCACATGTCAGGAAATCCCATCTCTGCTGGCTCCACCCGTGAAGTAGCACAGAGTGTAAAGCTCTGGTGTTCCCACACTTCACTGAGCAGGAGCTGAGCAGCATCAATTCATTTTATAAAATATTTCTGTAAACCTGATCTGAAAAACAAACAAAAATTTAGCATCACACCAGTCTGGAGGCAAGGGTTGGAGCTCTGGTCTCATAACTAACCTGTCAATTAGCTTGCCCTGCAAGATGGCAGGTAAAAGGTCGATGCCATCAATCTGTCTGTCACTGGGAGGCTGAAGTCCCGCCAGGGAGAGGCTAGTGCTGAAGAGATCCATCACGCTGCCCAGCTGATGGCTGACCTGGAAAATCAACAGAAATGCATTTGCAAAAAGACCTTCAGTAAAAAAAGCAACAAATGAAACGGGCTGGTTTCCCCAAAGCAGAAGTTCAGCTTCCTGACCCTCTTTCTCCACTAAGTGTCTTGTTGAGAACACCTCCCTTTACCGTGCTGTAATCACCAGCAAACTTTCTATTAAAATAATAAAGGAGATGATCCATATTTCTCCACTTCTAGGGAGCATTTGCATTTTGATTCATTTTCTCATTTTCTTCTCTTCTCACTTCTCTCTATGTAGCCACTTTACGGGAGCATGTTTTCGCAGAGTTCAACTTAATTTAGCAAATTCCAAGACATTTGTGGATTGAAAAATCAGCACTTAAACCAAGAAAAAGAAAGTCCTTGATTTGTTGCCTCTCCAGGTCATCTCTGGAGTGCAGAATACCCTGAGAGAGTTCCCAGAAAGCACAGGGATAGATGGATAATAACAAAAAGAGCCTAATGACTTCATCTGCAAACCATTTCCAACAATTCAAGAACCGTAAAGTTGTGGTATTTTTAGTATAAATTTTAATAAGGGAGAAAAACATCTGGGTTTGGCTCCAATGGAGATGTGTAAGCTTTTTGGGTTTTTTTCCTCGCTTCCTTGCTCTTTTTTCCTTTATTCCTTAATTGGAAGCCATACTTATTTCTCTGGTCTTCATTATTTATATTTTGAAACACTAAAAAGTCTGTTCTGACTGATTCTTTCCAAACCTTTGCTCTCACCCTGCTTGTGGTAGGCTCCAGTAGGATATTTAATCAGCCAGGGACACGATGAACTGAAGCAGATACATTCAAATCAACAGCAAGACTCTTTTGCACCAGAACACACCAGCACAAGACCCGACACAAGAGCCTTTCCAGCCATAGCGCTCGCTCAGAAACAAGACACTGTCTGAGCCAAGCTCACATCTGTAAGTCCAGAAACATTTTCTGACTGAAATCCAAGTCCTAGCAGCAGTCTTGTGAATCTCAGTGTGAACATTACGATGCTGGGACTATCAAAGCTATTTTATCTCTGGATCCTCTTTCTACTCACAAGCAGATCCCCAGTCTGCAAGCTGACACTAATTACTTGAACACAACGAATGATAACATGATAAATGAATTTTTATTGAGATGCTGGCTCTAGAGGAAGAAGAAAAAAAAACCTAAAGGGAAAATACTATTTTTGCTGGGACACTAAACCTTCTCTTAAGAGATTGGGCTGAAAAAAGTGAACACAAAGGAAGAATTAACAAGTTTAAAAAAAAAACAACTGGAGAAAGCAACATGCAGGGAACTAATTACAAGTTTAACATTACAACATCACATTACTTGATTACAGTAATTTTACAGTAAATTTTAATAGCTCTCATTCATCAAAAGGTGTTGGCAGGAACACATAATATTAAAGCCGCATGCAAGAATAACTTCCACAAGTCTTCAGAAGAAATCAAAGTGCAAAGCTCTAAGCACAGGAGGAAGCCTGGCCAAGGAAACCCTTGCCTGGGAAACCTATTGGATCAGTTGACCAAAGTCAGTAGGTTTTGCAGAAGGTCTCAGACACCTCCTTGACGTTAAGCCTTATTAGATGACCTTTAAAGTATCTTCAAACCCCACATATTCTATCACTCCATGATTTGTGGATAATGCTGTAGCCAGCAGCCTGAAGGAGGTCATGCCCAGCCTGTTCTTGTGGGCAGTAACAACTAGAGGTGAGCTCACAAATCCCTCACAAAAAGCAGATGCACATGTGAAGTCCCCTCTCCACATGGAGAAAAGGGTGAGGATCTTCTGACACACAAGCTGTGGAGAAGGAAGGGAGAACCAAGTCCTCGGATGGGGTAAGCATCAGCTCACTCCTTACAAATTCATGAGCCCTTGGTGCTGGCAACACTGCACTCTCTGAAGGCAAAGGGGATTACAAGTGCTCAGCATCTCAGCAAAGATGCTCAGTCCCTTGCAGGCTCATATGCCAGCTAATTTAGCCTGAGCATGCCTTTGGAGAGCTGCGGGGTCAGAAGAGCACCATATGCAGAGCTCAGAATCTAATAAAGAAGAGATCTGGCATACGCCTGCTCCCTGACAACTGCTACGTCAGGAGCGGGTGGGCAAACGGGTGCCTGCGACTTTCTGTAATTAGACCTCTCGCAATTTAGAAGGCAAATCTAAAAGTCGTTTTTCTTGTTGTCGCTCCATTCCCTCGCCTCAATCTTCTGATAAAAGGCAGCAAGAGGCAACTGCTGACCTGAGACTCGTGCCTCTAATATCACCTAATTTATACAGCGCATTGTGACAATCCTGTGGGGCCACCCTGGTCTTCTTGTCCTGGTCCTTATTATCCATAACCAGATGTAGATGACTCTCTTTAATCATCCAATTACATTTCTGGTCTCAGACAACATTTTTCCGTGAAGCAGAGAAAACTTCTTAAGGAAATTAAATGCCCATGCCACAGCCACTTGGATTTATCTGTGCTCTGCAGCACCACACTGAAGGAGGGGGGGAAAAAAAAGGTTAATATTTATATAAAACTTTGAAGTATTTTCAGAGAAAAATAAGAAAATTACCATTTTCTCCTGTCAACAGTGCTCTTTCATTCTAGTTGCCTTTCCAATTTTTTTAAATTTTTTTTTAAAAGAAAATAAAAAGAAAAATCCAGAGAGGGCAACAGCCCAGAGAAAATAAATAATATATAAAAAAGAGTGAGATCAGATATTGCTCGTATCAGTGAGAAACAGCCGGTATTACGCACGTAAGAACGGATTTCTTCCCCCCCCTCCTTCCCCCTCTTCTTTTTAATAAACTCTCAGTATACACATAACGTCTTTAAGAAAATGAAATCCTTTTGCTGTGGGCCACGTCGCTAGAAGAAATAGTCACCACTGCTGTTATCAGCGCTTTCAAGCTTTAACTCTGAATCAAAGGCGACAATTAATAAAGTCGCCCCCGCCAGGAATGGAAAGGAGGAAAGCTAAATATTTGAAACTGGGTGAACAAATGTCAGGGTGTTTTTAAATAAAATCCTTTTACAGTTATCACAGCGAGCAGACCTGATATCCCTGTCTAATTCAATTTCAATTTGCGCCCCGTGGGAGATAGTGAAGAAAAGGTTGCAATGCTGTCTTTGGGTTGATATGTTCTTTTCTCCTTCAGGAAGCAGGCACGAGAGAGGAAGGGGAGGAGGGTGAGGGAAGAGAGGAGGAGGATTCAAATACCAACAGAATATGATTTTTTTCCTTCTTCTTCTTCCAGCTGGATCCTTCCAGAAGGCAGCTGTGATGTGGGGAATGTTGAAATGTTGATTTGTTGTGAATTCACCTGGAAAACGTAGCTTAGGAGGAAACTGCAGAAAGGCTATTTGTGTGTGAATAAATATTCCTGATGGGAGACCAGAATTAACTGAATGTTGATGCCAAGAGCAACACACACTCCTGAGGCATCCTTCTCCCCCAAAAACCTGCAAATCAGCCAACTGCACCGATTACCCTAACCGCTACCAACATCCTGTGAAGCACTCACAATCCTGTCACCTAACTTCTGCTTTAACAAAAAGGCACTTTTTATTTCAGCAAACAAATGCACCCATTAACAGAAACAACAACAACAAAAACAGCAAGAAGATTATTAATAACTGCCAGGGCCTGTCTGTGAAATGAACCTTCCAGTGAGTAACTGGATTTCAGAGCCTCATGCCTTCTTTTCTGGATGCAGTTGGTTGTGGCCCTCTACCTGCTCCTCCAAATGTCCTCAGCTGAAAGGGAACAGCCACTGCACCAGAGCAAGCCCAGTGCAGGAGGAGGAGCTGACATTTTGGCTTTGTGCTTAGTACTCCCAACAAGCTTTTTGGTTCAAGGCTCCCAAGCCTTTGTTTCTTTCAATTCTTTGGTAGACTCATAGAATGCTTTGAAGTGGTTTTCTCCACATTTTACAGATACTCGGACTACACAGGACTTGGGCTGACCAGTTTAAACTCACAGTCAAGAAGATGTTGAAGCTCAGACTCTCTAAGATACAGAGAAGCAGCCAAAAATGTACTAGCAAATGCACATCTCTTCACTTGCTGTGTCAGTGAAGGAGGCAGTTATGAAGCAGTAACTACCTATGAGTTGACATAGTGTGAACTGTGTTACACAGAAGCAATGCCAAACCTCTCACCTGCGGTCAGTGCTGCTGTGGGTACCAGTGCTGGAGCCTCGACAGCAAGAATACAAGCAGAAAAGACATATAAGTAGCTGTCACATATTTTGGTATCAGTAGCATCATCAGGGAGGTAATGTGAGAATGAAGCCCATACTGGGGACAAGATGAGCTCCTCCTGGCACCCAAGCGAAGGCCAGAGGACATTACCTGCATAAGCAGACATTTGGCCAGTAGTATCACAAACTGGAGACCAAGGATTTAAAGTTGAGCACATGCTTAAGTGCCAAGGATGGTATCAGTGGGGCAGAAGGGGATTTTCAGGTTTGTATTTGCCCCAGTAAGCCCTAAGCATACTCTGCAAGTTGCTGAGCATGCATGGGCTCATGACAGCACAGCACCGTCCAGTCCACCCACCTATGCCAACACAGTAACTGCACAGGAATGACTGTTCACAGGAATCCAAACAGCAGCTTCAGCTGTGGCTCCAAGCAGGGAGCCATGCATCACACCAGGCTACCAAGAACACTGAGCAGCATATAAAGCTGCACTGCCTGTGAGAGGGGCACCTGCCAGTCCCAGTCGGAAAACAGACACAATGATTTCTCCACTCATGTTCCTAATTATCCTCAGAGTTATTACAATGGAAAGAATTCTTAAGTTTGGTATGCCTTGTCCTCATTTATAATGCGTGTTTACTTTTAGCACATTATTTAGTTTGGACATGGAAAACAAAACATTCAGCTTCAGTTCCATGTTCTCCTATGCTAGCCCAGGGCTGTTGTACTTGGCTTGTAAAGGCTTTATGGAAATGTTTAAATTTAAACAAAATGACTGTTTTCATTTCAAATTAAAGAAATAATAAAACCTCTCTTGTAGGCTTTGTGAACTCTAAACATGAAGAAACCAAATGACCCTCCCAGCCTCAGCTGCAGAGCTCAGCTCTGATGGCTTCCTCCTAAACGTAAACGATAAATTATCGTTACCCTGACTCAATTAAACCACCAAAAAGGAATGTAACTTAGGAAAATGTTTTATTTATGAATAGTTTGCATTCTTAAGCACAGTGCCCACTTAATGAAGTATTGCTTTCTTCACGGATGAGAGATGCTCACAAAGGGGAGGGAATTGGTATTATTTACTGTGAATCCTGCCTGCGGAAGAATTGATTGCATCCTTCTTTAATGAGAACTGGGACAAGAGAAGCTGGTATTGCCACTGGAGGGTTATTCTGAAGATTATATCTGAGTTTGTGTACAGGCAAAAAGGAGCAATAGTCTGGTATCTACACCTCCCCAAGTGAAACTTTTATCAGACGCCAGGGTGAGAGCCAAGAGGGTCATACCACTCAATGCTTCAGGGCACAGAAAGTGTCAGGACAAGACTCTCCTGCTCTCAGCTGGGACACACATTAGCAACATGCCTTTATTCTCCAATTTGTTCAAACTTGTAACCTGAAAATACTGTGGTCCAAAAAAGTCAAAGGGTTTAAACAGAGCTGTAAGACAGATGAGGTCACTCACAGAGGTGTTGATTGTAGACACTCCAGATGCAAATTTGCAATAATTAGCAGGAATGGCATCATTCTCCTTATTTTGACTGTACTAACATGTTGGGCAGGTTAGAAGTATGAGTCAAACCCCACTGAACCCAACAAGAACCACTTGATTCCCTTTAGTCCACCTAAAACTGAAAGGGATTGTTCAAAGCAGATACTCACCCCTCCTGCAGGTATATGGCCGGGCCACCAGGCAATAGCTGGCTCTCTCATGCCACCTTCAAAGGTGGTTTGTTTGCCACACAGAAAAGGACCATTGCTTCCTCCTGGAGAGAAGGATGAAGATGTAAAAACCACGGTACGCCAATATCATATTTCAAAGGGATGCTGTCAACTAGGACATTTTAAAGCTGGTTTTCAAGAATTTTCATTTCAGTATGAGTGCTTCTTCAAATAACATGTATGGAGTTGTTTGGGGTTGTTTGGTGTCCTACCCCAGCTTCATTTGTTTGCTGTCTAAGGGTTTTTTAAATGTCCCTTACTAAGGAAATTCTAGGAGTATCTTATGAGCACAAGGTGAAAATGACAGTTAAACACAACTTGGTATCAACCAACCAAAGAAAATAAAACCCCAATAAACAACAGCAGAAAATACTGCTCTAGCATTTTCCTTCCCTTCAAGGATTTAGCTGCTGTTTGCAACTGAAGGAAATCTTACACTTTCAGGCAGAAATAGAGGGTTTTTTTCATAATCCTTGTAAAGTACCAGAGCAGCATTAGATGCAGATATGAGAATGAGAGAAATAATCGTGCATTCCCTGAGTGCTCACTCTCAGAGATAGCAAGTGCTTTGTAGGAATGTCTGAGTTTTTAACCCAGCCTTGCAGCTGAGTTTGCTGAGGAACAAACAGGGAGGGTTTTGCCACTGATTACAGGTCACACAAAGTCAAACCCAGTGGTTCAGCTGAAATCAGAATTCAGGATACTGCCTGCTCTGTGGTCGAATAACCACGAGACAGCCTGCCTCCAGATAGAAGAGAGTGGGTTAGAAAATCAATTTGCAACGACTCTGTTGGAGAGAAACAATCATCTAAACAAAAGAAAACTTGTGAAGTAATAAAAATACTACTTCTTCTTGATGTTTTTCATGAGAGCTACGGAAGGAGGGACTGTAATTACTCAAAAAATCCTCACATATGCACTTGGCAGATGGAAAGTAAACACCCTGCTAAGTTATTGTGCCTGGTCCTGAATAAATTAAAAAGTGTTCATCCCCTGAAAGTGCAGCACTAAGTGGAAATGCACACAGGTGAACAACCACACAGGGTTAGGCCAAAAGACCATTCAGACAAGGATTCCTGCTCCAACTAGACCAGAGGTGAAATTTAAACACAAAAAACTCTTCATTTTGAAGCTTCTCCTAACTGCATAGTGGAAAACCACAGGTGCACATTGCACGTCCTCCTTCCCCAACCCAGACAGAGAGGCTTAAGCCTTGATTTCACAAACCCCAGCCCAGGCTTGTTCAGGTGAGACTCACCTTGTTTAGGAGCTGAAATGAGAGCAGCCCCATTATCAGAGGTGAAAAAGACAAAAGTGTTCTCACTGATACCCAGCTTCTGAAGATGCTTTAGGATTTTTCCAACACTATAATCAATCTCTCGCACAGCGTCCCCATAGCTGAGGAAAAAGTAGATATGAAAAAAACTAAAGCAGCAGAAGTGTCACACAGCAAAATGTGCTGCAATCAGCCACAGTGCTTTTACTGGGTGTAATTTGTACCTGTGCTCCACAAATACTCTTAGGTATCAGTTAATGAAAGCTTTCCACAGTCAGTGCAAAACTTGTGACTCTTATTTACAGAGAACAACCTTTCTTGGGTATTACGACTCAGGATTTGTTCAGATGGGAGCTACTCCTGGATAGAAACCAGCAACTGGTATAAATTTAGCCATAAAGTTCTCAAATATAGGCAAAGCCACTTTGTCAGGGATTTCAAGCTAATAGTTTTGCTTATGGATGCTGCTTTGAAACTGCACCCTCAGAAGCAAGGCTCACAATATCTAGAGAGCTCTGTGCATCCTGTAAATTGCGTTTTTCATGCTTTTTTACTCACTGGACTGATTTATGGGCTTTTAAAAGAAGCACTCCTCATACAAATGCCTTCCAAAAAGTCATCTGCACCACATACAGTACTTCATTACTCACACGATTGGCAAAGGAGCTTAGGCTCCCCTTCTCCTCCATTTTAATCGCATGATCTTCATTTCAGATTATAACAAAATTAGCAAAGAACAATGCCAACAAAGTCCTCAGTAACTAATGTACTTCAGCACACACATACACTTCAGAGAAACGATCTGTATATTTGGATCTAATAAACATTGCTTAGGTTTCCTTTTTCTGCAGCATGAGGTACTAATTAAAAAAAAACAGCCAAGAAAACCAACACCACAAATCCAAGACTTACAGTCCTCTCTGACTAGTGCCCAGGAACTGTTTGGAGGCATAAACAGGAGCGTGGGTAGCATCAATTGCCCAGTATAAAAAGAATGGCTGCTGGCTGGCCTGCTGATTGCTAATAAAATCGAGAGCTTCCTGTAAACAACAATAAAAAGGAATTTAACAGAATCATCCTCTGCCATTTAACTCACTCCAAAAAAAGAAATATAGAATCACTGTGGCTTAGAAACCGGCATTAAAATAGACAGTACCTGCAGGTAGATCTGAGTCAAGTTGGCTTCACCTGTACTCAAATCAATTTTGAAATCTTCATAATATCTTAAGACAAAAATGGAGAGAAAAAAATCAATCCTAAGGAATATACAACATGAATTTGCCTGCCCCCCCCCCCCGCTGTCTAAGTAAGTGACAAACAGGGTACAGTTACTGTTCAACAAATTCTCTTCAGATATTAAAAAGAATGTCACCAGATTTTTTTCTGATTGTGAAAGTGGTGGAACAGCCAGATCCAGATTAATGATGACTGCAAGTTTTGAACTAACCTAAGCCGCTGCCCTTTCACTGTTAATTTATTAGAATAGGGGTAGGATGCTTAAGGATCTCATGCTGCTCCACATTCAATAAATAAAGAGCCGTTTGAAATGCGAGTAGAATTGTCAGAGGTACATATGACAACTTCCACTGAGTTTCTGGAATCAGGGACGCTTTGGAAAATGTTATGTAAGAAGTATCTTTAGACACCAATTAAACAACAAAAAGCAGGGGTTGTCCTCAGGAGAACAACAGCGACTGAAATAAGATGATATGAGGCTCAAAAGTGAATGGACGAGAACAGCATGGACTGCAGGCCTGGAGCGGTTACACAAACAGACAAAAGGTTATTACAAACAGGAAGGGAAGAAATAAAGAAGCCTTTTAGCACAGAACAGAACCAGCTTCCAAGAGAAGCAGAGAAGTGAAATCATCACAGGAAGCCTCTAGAATGCATTGGGATAAGCAAAAACCTCTGAGAGGGAAGCACTAGAGCAGTCTCATCACTAAACAGTCTACATGCAACTTACAGGTTGGCCTTTTACTCAGACCTTTCTCAATCCTCAGACACATCTAGCTTTGTATTTAACAAGCTCACACTTTAAATTTAGATGGTAGGGTTGATATGAAGACAACAGGATTGCTCAAAAAGTGGGTTAGGAGTTAAACTACCAAGCCTGGTCTCTGAGGAGCATTTGACACAGTCTCACATAGCATCCTCGTGGCCAACCTGAGGCAGTGTGGACTGGATGATTTGGTAGTGAGGTCATGGAAGTTAAATCAGCAGCTACTAAAGACCTGGACACATCCTCCAGTTTAGGAAGGTGGTCAACCATACAAGAGAATGGCCACTCCATGTCGACGTTCTTATTCTCTTTCTATAAGCATTCACTGCCAGTGGTCATCATGGAGTATAATGGATCAAGTGGGCCTGAGCCAAAAGGGCTGTTCATGTGTTTCATTAACTGTTACAGGCATCTTTCTGTGCCGGCTCACTGCTTAACCACAGGATAGTCAGGACACTCTGTAGTCAGCACCCATGCTTGTCTACAAGTCAGGATATTATTCCTAGTGCTTCCAGACATTAAGGAAGTCCTCTGCACAAGGTGAAGCACCTGTAGATAACTGCCCATCCAAATGAATCTGTCACTTGGATTCTGGAGCGGCTGCCAGCTTTGCCAATCCCTTTTCAGTGAAATGGGTTTGCTACGCTAGCACTTGTCTTAGCACTGTGATGCCAGCAGGGAAAGCAAAGAAAATAACATTAACAGGCAAGTAGCTGAATTACCTGCCAATCATTTCCCAGTCCCTATACACAGGGATATTGGGGAGTGCTCTGTTATCAAAAGGTCCAAAATGGCAGTTTGGGGATCCAAACCACTCATCAAATCCGTGCTTCAGGGGGTGGAACTGGGGCCTGTGACCCAGATGCCTAGGAAAAAAAGAAACAGATGACTTAAAATTCTACTGTGAAGCAGCAAATAATAATCTCATCAGAACGGCATGCAAGAAAACAATCTTTGTCTAAGAAGAAAAACTTCAAGCATTTTAATCAAATAAATGACTGCAGAGCCTTGTCTTGATCTTTCTCATACTTGTGGTGAACACAGCCAGGCAGATTCACTCCAGCACGTACATACATCCTAGTTTGGTCTACTGTCCAACCTTTTGTTTTTCATTATTTCCTTCTATTGGTGTCTTCTTTCATGCAGTCTCAATGATCTCTACTGACGGACTGCTCTGTCCAAAGCCCTTGTGAAGATACACATAATGTTTTACTTAAGGACTCTGATCAACAAGTCACTTTGATACCACTAAGCTGTAGAAACACAAGGTAACACTCATGAAATGTACCACTATATCTGTATCTCTGTTATGGCATATTCATGCTGCTAAAATGGTGCACAGAGACCTGAATGTAAATGAGAAAGAGTTCTTTATGTGCACAAGAACATAAAACACTGATAGCTACTCCTGATCACAGCTTCACTCTACTATGTGGCTTGAAAATTCTCTGTATTTGACTTTAAGATGAAGTCCCTCTCTAATCTCCAATTTCTTTACTGCAAATTCAACATTTCTTCCATTTATACTAACTTGAAGATATCGAATGCCCATTCTCTGCCAGTCTGTAAAGGAGATCTTTGTAACTAAATGTCTGTTTAACCATCCCAGATTCCACTCACAAGCCTACATCTGCAACCTGCCTGCTTTGTGCCACCACCCTTCTCGCACTTGCTGAACATAAGGGGCATAAAATGCATTACCTGAAGTAAAGCTATCCACGACATTATGCTGAGCCATTCCAAAATGAGTTGTAATAGAAAATAATCATCACTCCAGCTACAATCATAACTCAGTGATGTAACTAAAACTGTTAAGCCTAACCTGGAGGATTCCACCATTTCCTCATTTACATACCTGATAACACAAAGCTGTTCCTGACTGTTTTTGCAAGATGGAACATGTAAATAAGTATTTTATTCTAAGCAACTCCAAAGAGAACCAAAAGGAAAAGACTTGAAATAGGTATCAAATTATTACTGAGATGCAGATTATTCTCTCCCTCTCACAACACAAAAAATAAATATTTAATGAAATGCAATGAATTCTGAAACAGCCATAGAAAACACTTGACTTGCAAGCATACAATTCAACTGGGAATCTCGCTGTCACAGGACACTCTGAGGAGTTTTTAGGAGGGATGTTGAAAGGATATATAAATCATTTACTGAAAAACGTAAACAACTTTCAAAGACCTAAAATCTTATGCATGGCTGGGACAAGACCCCTGTTTAACTACTGTACTGCGCATCTCTCTACCCCTTCCTAGGAAGAAGGAGGTGTGCACAAATGGCTGTACAGCATCACTCACTAGTCCCATCCGGGATGACAGTCCTTGATGCACAATGACAGCTCTCGGCTTGTTCAGATTTACTCTGCTCCTTGCAGCAGCTGCAGACCCTTCCAGATTTGCCGTTTTCCAAATAACTGCCTGGAACCAATCTGCATTTGCGTTGTTTATTTCTTTTCCCTGGGTGTATGAATTTACATTTATTAGAGCTGAACTGCATCTTATTGCGTTCAGCCCACTGATCCGATTCTTCATGGCCACTCTGCCGTTTGGATTTGTGGTAATAAATAATTCACTGTCTTAGCTTAGTTTGCTTTCTTTCCAATTTCAGCAGCACCAGTGAATCCGACCACAATTCAAACTCACCCTTCTTGACTTGTTAGCAAAACTGTTAAATAAATTGTATCCTTTACAGCATCCCCTGACACTACTGCTGTCCGAAGCCTCTTCATTAACCATTCCTCTGTTAACCAAGCAGTACATTCCTCTGCTGTCTGTGTTGATTTGACGTTGCTATTTATGCATTTATTTATTACTGCACTGTTCCAAACCATGAATCCACTGTTCAGAGATTCCCCAGGCCCTGTGGGATTCCATCACAGCCTGCAAGCACATCTGAAATTCAAATGTTACAAAAGCACCAGTTTCAACTGGTGACTCCACCGTGCTTGTTTGATCTGAATATCTTTTCCCTTCCGATTCTTCATAAGCATCACAAAATGTTTTTTAGAAGTTCTCCTGTACCCTTCTACACAGATTATACTGCACTTCCATGAAAGTCCATGAAGCCAAAGGACAATATTCAGAGTATGAGATCAGCCCTCCAGGTCTTTCAAAACACCTGGTGTGAACCATCCCGGTGAAGCCTATCCCTCTTCACCCTGCTCTTCTACATTCTGTGAACAATTTGCAATGCCTATTTACACATAAACACCCCCCCCTCGAATGACAATTTATTTTTGTACTTATAATGGTTACAATCAATGATGAGATTAGGCAAAGCAGAGGGGACAATCCATTTCAGATTTAACAAGTCAGACATCTAAGCATCAAAATAGGGATTTTTCCCCTGCAGTCCTGTTTGTTCTGCTGCTCCTGCACACTACATACAAACATGTACTGAAATCTGCAAGTGAGAGGTCTGAAAACAACTTTACCATTTGCCAATGATCTTATTGACGTAGCCAGCTTTCTTCAGCAGCTCTGGAAGAAGTAATTCAGAATCTGGGATACCTCCTACTATATCCTGTGGTGTGTATGCTGTGTAAAACAAACAAAAACCCCTTTATGATTCTTAGAAATATCAGGGCGAACAGCTCATGGCTATCCATAATTAGAAGTATTACTACTGGATCAGAAAGACCAATTAGCTTGAAGTCCGAGTAATATCACTCCTTGGAAACCCTCCCAGACCATAAGGTAAGTTGATTCAGGATGATTAAAGGCAGATTTCCACCCACTTGTACACCAGTAACAAAGGGGCTGCCATCAGTAAACAGAGGTGACACCCTTGAAAGGGGATGGTCTTAATGAAAGGAGATGCTTTAGATGTGCACTGGAATCACCTTTGCAAATTTCCTTCATATTTTCTAAAACTAAGGCATTTTTTCCCCTTAAACAAACTTGCTCAGAGGTGTTTGAAAAGTTATGTCAGTCTCCAAAACTGGGACCCTGGAGAATCTGAGGTGTAACATGGGTCAGAATAGAGATAGCTTGGCATGCCCTGGCTCACACAGTGAGAATCAGGACACAGCTGCTGATTCTTGCCCAAGCATGTGCCATCTGTCAGGCTGGAACCAGTAACAGGAACCAAACCCAATCCAGAGATGTTATGAGTTGGTAATCTTGCTTGGGAGCAGAATGGGTACATCAGTGCTATAAACAGTCAGGGCTGAAAAGGTTAGAAAACTGGATGCAGAATACAACCCTGAGCAGCTCATTCTTTACTCTGGGTGTTAACAGACACCCCATGTGACTCTTTTTCACCAGACACCAATTAGTCTGCCCAGAGGAAACAGTTTGCAGCCAGCAGAAGCAAATGGATCAACCAGCCTTGTTTATGTCTCTTAATTTGAGGAGGTTTTCTGCTTCATGAGGAGGAAGCAATAAATTTCACGCTTATTACCAGCAGTTAACATGGTAATCTTTTTGTGCCACTCTGGAAGATCCACAGGGGAAGATCCCTGAGCCAAGTCTTTGTTCAAAACAAGGTTTCCTATAGCACAGGGGGAAATCAAGAGGAAAGCAAATCAAGGATGAAACTCGTACCATTTCTGGCATGTGCATTCGTGGTGTAAAAACCATTCCTGACTGGGAGACGGCCGGTCAACAGCGCTGCCCTTGCTGCAAATAAGAAAAACTATTTTATTTTACATGCATTCTCTGCCTAATAGGAACATTAACATATCAAAACTGGGGATGGTGCACTGACTGAAGTATGCCAGTGTCTTTTGCTGTAGCCAACCACTAAGATCAGTCACATTAGAACAGGCAGCAACTCTGCTCTCCAGCAAGCTGTGGAGATAGTCAGCTCTGACACGACACCATTTGAGTTATTCCAGGACAAACCTAAGTGAAATTTAGCCCCTGTATTAAATTACCTACTGCTGAAGAGTAATTACTGTCAATAGGCAATGTTGCAGCTCTCCTACCCCAGTAATTCTCAGGAATACCTGGCATCTATTCAGCAGAGGAAATCGTAACACAAACTGATTACATGCTTAAGGTTAAGTTTTCATAGAATGACAGAAACATTTAGGTTGGAAAACACCTTTAAGATCATCAAGTCCAACCACAAAGGTTGCCTGAACAAAAGTCATGTCATAGCCAAGAAAGAACTGTCCAGCTTGGATGGTAAGAGTCAGGTCCGTGTGTGAACACTCAACTGAAAGAATGTGCAGGATAACCACTGGACAGTGTGTTTTAAATGCCTTTCCTGAGCAAGGACACCATAAGCACATCATCAACTAATATCCTAAATAAAAGCCCAAATAGCCCCTGTTCCTCATTTTTGTTTCAGCTCTTGGCTAACAATGAAGATAAAAGGAAAAAAAAACCAACCACACACAGCACAAAACATAAGGATAAAAATATCTCTGTCTCCCAGGCCCAAACGTTTCTTTTATCTTCTGTCCTTTCCTCAAGGACCTTACATGCCAACAGTGTCAAAACCAGGATACAACCTGCTGCCAATTCTCACGTGAAAGACCCAGCAAAGCAAATGGAATCAGACAAATAGAATCATAGAATCATTTAGGCTGGAAAATACCTTTAAGATCATATATGCACAAAGAGTGTTCAGCAGCATCTTAGATACTACTTCATCTGTTTATCCCAAAATAAGAAAGACAAAAAAATCCGCAATGATTGAGGCCAGAATACTGAACCACAAAGTTCTGGAATGATTTGATTGCTAAACCAGTGCTCTGTATGAACTGGAGATTGTAGATGTTCCAATGAAAACATAACTTAAAAGGAAGCAAAATGCAAGATCAAAGAACTGAAGCCAAACTCTGTCCTGAGGGTCATCACTAGTTTGGTTGCTGATTCACATCATATACTGGCCAACGATCTAACCTCCTCTGAAGGTGAAATGCTTACATGCTGGTTTCAAACTCAGGTTTACTTACATGGAGAACAGAGGGGGTTGGCAGTATAAAAATCCAAGAAAAGCATCCCTTCTGAAGCCATCTGGTCTAGGTTAGGAGTTTCCTTAGAAGGCTCTCCAAAAGCACCCAAATCACCCCAACCCATCTGTAGAAAAAACACACCAAAAAATGAAGCAGCACTTTCTCTCTTCCACAACACTTCTGGGCCCACAACACACTTTTATCATGTCCCTTCATTTCTATATCCTTTCAGTGCTCAACTTCACAAGCGTGATAAAAATTATCTTCCCAAAGCCATGAAGCAGGGAACTATTACACTTTTCACTGGCAAACAGGAAACTGAGGAACACATGAGATTAAATGTCTTGCTAATGGGTGTTGAGTCACTCATAGCAGAGCTGGGTACAAAACCCAGTGGGGCCTGAAGAGTGGTCAGCCCAGACATAACAGGGAGAAGGAGGTTACACATTACATTCTATGTGCTGTGCTGCTGCAGAGCCTGACCCTCAGATCCTGGCTAATATGTTGAACCCTAGCATTCCATCTCAGCCTGCTGCATCTAACTGTAGTTTCAGAAATAGAAAAGCAAGGAAAAAGGTCTAAACTTAGCAGCAGTGCAGCAGGAAAAGAGAGAAAAAGGTTTATTTTAAGATGTAAGCTCTGGAGAGAACCCTGCCAGAGGCATTGTATGTCACTCTGTTTATTTGGAAGATGGTGGTTTCACCCTGTGTGAGCCTCCTAATTCACAGGGGTCACACGCCAGGAGAACCATAAAATTGCCATCACTTTGTTGACATTCATTGCTGAAAACTATTACTGGTAATAATAGAAATAAAAGTGAGCGCCTTAAAACAGAAGGTTCTAGAAGAGAACAATTTAATGAGCAATTAGGCACCAGGGTTGCTCAAGATTATAATACCCTTTAAAAAAGGCAATAACTTTCCTTAATACAGATGCGTATCAGGTGAGCAACTGATATGGAGGGTGTAAAGTACTGAGATCTTTACGAAACCATCTGCCTAGCCCCATTTGAAAACCTCACATTTACACTGCAGCAGTACAGTTTGGAAATGATTGGATAGCTGCAAGGCCCTGGCAGTTGAGGTTGGAGTGAGCAGCAATAAAATCTTACCACCTCGCACCAGGATATGGAATTAAAATTGATTTCATGGGATCACTCCATGTTCTCAATTCTTCACTATTTTCATCAGCAAGGAAGAAAGAGGAAAAAGGATATTGTGTTGCTCTAATTCGCACACAGTGAGAGCCACTGAAGTCACCAATGGATCAAAGGAAAAAGACTATGGAGAAGCATTTTTAATGAACAGCAGATTAAATAAATAAATAGTTCACAGAAGCCTCAGTGAGAATCCATGCTTCATCATGTCTCGTGCTGCACCAGCACTTCTAGAGTGGGATAATAACTGTCCCAAGAAGCTTTCATCTTGAAAATTACAACTGCCAGCTTGAGGGGGAAATATTCCTGAATGGAAAATTGAGATGGACTGCCGGAGGCTCAACTGGCCAGAAAAACCAGGCTTACAAGGTAATTATCTTGTACAGGAGCATAGAAACATTGAAAACAACAGTCATGTTGAATTGGCAGAACGAAGCCAAACAGGCAATAAGAGCTTGCCCCCTCCTCTAGTCGCATGCCCACCCTCATTAGCTTTAAATGACAAACAATGCTCTGAACACCACATGAACCTACCAGGGGAGAAGCTAATGAGGAAGATGGCAGCACCTTAAATGTGTTGGAAATGAATATATTTCCTTAGCCACGTGGCTGAGACCACTACAAAAGACTTTGAATTGGAAACAAATCTGTGATTATTTTCACTCTTTAATGATTTACTGCCTTTTTTCCCCTCCAGATCAGAGAGCAAATCTGAATGGAATTAGTTTTCTTCTTGTTTAGTTCTTCAGGAGGCAACTTCAGGTTTCTAAAACATTTCCTGTAATGTATTAAGAGTTTTTGTCTACACTTTTGTAGCTGCACCTTATGCAGTGCTACAGCAGCCACACCCACTGTTGGGATTAGAAGATGCTGCCACCATTATTTTTGTAATCTCCAAACACACACCTTTACTCCAGAATGATTCTCTCAAGGTTTGAAAACCACCAAGGCACCCTGTTTTACAACATTTACCAGCCAGTGGAATCCTTTGACAAGGACTATGAAGTTAATTGCTCAGTCAGAGAGGTAGATAAGAAGATTCTACTTCTAGATAAGGTATGTAGGTGTGTAAGCAGCAGTTCATATGGGCTTAACCTCATAGACCCAACAAGACCTGTTTTCAGCAGGACATCCACACACAAGGACTAACAAGAAGATTGTGTGCAGTGTCTCCAGGGCAGCTCTGCCCCAAAGGAGGAACCTGGCAGAACAAGGACACATCAGGCCTGGGGCTTCCTTTCAGTTCTTCACCATGTTTTACACAATATCTGGAAAGGGCTCAGGAAAGAAAGTGCCTGAATATGATGGCTCTCAGCATAAGGACTTCACAAACCTAGTCATATATTCCTGCTTATTTCAAACTGTTCTAGATTGTCACATCAACCCATGAGCTATGCCTGAATCACTGACCCAAGGACCTCTGACCATGAATCATGGCACAGCAATGCCTTGAAGTCAGTCCACAGGCCATGATGCTCCCACAGAAGCAGAGACCACTAACATAGCATCTCTGCTGTGCACACAGCAAACACATTTCCTAGATATCAGCAGAACATTTTTGACGGCAGCTTTGCCTGCGACCTACTGGTGCTCAAACCATGCCCTGTCAAGCACTGATCAGCAGGCACTTGGAAAAGGATGGGCCTCCACAAAAATTATTTGAGGCCTGTGAGGACAAGCTGAGCATTGGGGTTGTTCAGTCTAGACAGAAGGTTCCAGGCAAACTTTATTGTGGTCTTTCAGTACCTGAAGAGACTGGTAAGAAAGATGGGGACAGACTTTTTATTAGGGCCTGTTGCAAGAGGGCAAGGGGTAACAGATTTAAAGTGAAAGAGGGAAGAGCCGGACTAGACAGAAAGAAGAAATTTTTTACACTGAGGGTAGTGAGTTGCCAGCCCAGGTTGCCCAGAGAGGTGTCAAATGCCCCATCACTGGAAACATTCCAGGTCAGATTGGACAGGGCTCTGAACAATCTGCTCTAGTTGCAGATACTGCTGCTTAGTGTAGGGGGGTTGGACTAGACAAGCTTTAATGGTCTTTTCCAACCCAAACCACCCATGATTCTATTTCATGACTCCATCAGTGCCACTAATTTCCCAGATAACTTTATTAGCCATCAGCATAACATTTCTGACAGTGGTCGTGCCCACAAAGTGCTGCAGGTCAAACACACTAGGAACCCATCACCAGGGTGAGAGGGGGTGGGCCACCACAGGAGTCCCTCCAGCAGTCCCAGGACCCTGCTTCACTTCAGCGAGCAGCCTCCACAACCCGTAACAAGCACCTTATGGCACCAACCCCTCCCCAAGAATCCAAGCATCCCTCTGGGCACAGGCCCCCAGAGCCTTCCCGGTGGCCACTGTCACTTCGCTCTGCCCTAAGGCTCTCTCCCTGTCAGCCTCACAGACCCTCTCCAAGCGACTTCCTCGAAGTGACAGGTACCCCTAACCCCCGCGAGGCGCGTCCCCGGGTCCCGGCCCCACTCACATCGTCCATGAGGAGGAGGAGGATGTTTGGGGCCGCGAAGACCACGGCAGGGCCCAGGGCCCAGCACAGGCCCAGGGGCACCCGCACGACTACCCTCGCCATGGCAACGGCTGCCTCGCGCCGCTGACCGACCGCGCGGCGTCACGTGAGTCCCGCTCGCTGCCTCATGTGACGCGCGGGGAGGGGGCGGGGCCCGTTGCGGAGGGGCGGGGCCTGCGGAGGCGGGACAAGATGGCGGTTTGCATCGCTGTAATCGCTAAGGAGGTGGGGTCGGGCCTTGGGCTTTTACTGTAGGGGGGAGGGAGGGGAGGTTGTAGGGCCGTGAGCTGGGCCGGATCTCAGCTTGTAAGGCCTGAAGGGGCCAGGTGGGATCTCACAGGGCCTGAGGGAGGGCGAGGTAGAGGGCTGCTGGGTGTCGGGGAGAGGAGCCGGTGTTAGGCGTGAGCAGGAGTCAGGAGAAGAGCAGGACAGGAGCTCTGGAGTGAGGTTGTGGGTTAGGGCTGAGGGAACTGGCTCAGGGGTTGCGGGATCCGAATGGGGTTGAAGCCAGGGCAGAGCCGTGGTAGGTCCGAGGCGAGGGGGGATGCAGACACTGGAGGTTGAAGTGGGCAGGGCAGGAACAGACTGGGACCTGGGTAAGGGGAGTTGAAGCAGGCACATTGTGAAGGTGCTCTGCTGCCAAGAGAGGAGCAGGATTTTACTCAAGACGAGCTGTGAACCTAAAACGGTTAAAACACCTTTTGACAGAAGCAGTTCTTTGGATGAAAGCACTGTTTTGGCATCAGCTGCCACTTACACAGCAGAGTGGCTGGTCCTAGTTACCATAATTTGTTCTCCTCAGAACTATCCTCTCTACATCCGGAGCATTCCAACAGAAGACGAACTCAAGTTCCACTACACTGTACACACTTCCCTTGATGTCGTGGATGAGAAGATCTCTGCAATGGGCAAGGCTCTTGTAGATCAGAGGGAATTGTACCTGGGGCTGCTCTACCCCACAGAAGACTACAAGGTGTATCTTTCTACTGCAACCTTATGTGTTTACAGGCTTGCACTTGTGAGGGGTTCAGTGTGGGGATACCTCTTCCTACTCAGTGCCCTTCTAAAGATACCATATAGATGTGTTTACTTATCAGTTTGTCATGTCAGCTTTGGTGCCTGTCCTTTCAGCAGAGGGGTTTCAGCCCTCAGATTATTCTTGTGTCCTTCTGTGGGCCCACTCCAACAGGTCTGTGTTCCTTTGTTGGGTTTTCATAAACCGGTGGTTATTTTTTGAAGTCTTAGGTTGGTCACACTGCCTCATAAAAGATCTCTACATTTCTGATTGTGGTCTCCCAAGACTAAATAAGGTGGTTGTGTCACTAGAATGGTTCTTAAGAGAGAAACGCTCACCAAAATAGGTAGTGGGAGGCTGCTACTGAGATTTGCTAGGTATAGAGCTACCAAAGACAGCAGAAATCAGGTAGAGAAGGGATAAGTTCCTGCAATCTATTCTCTTGCTTACCTTGTCTATCCCCAGTTACGTGCTGGATGCAGCAGGAACATTGTGCTTGTCTCAGCTCATTTGTCTGAGTGTGTTGCAGCCTTGTAGTGGCTCTGCCAGGCTCTGGTGTGTGGGAAGCACGTGCCTTAACAGCTGCACAGCTACGGCTACGTGACGAACTCAAAGGTGAAGTTTGTTATGGTGGTGGATTCGTCAAACACAGCACTTCGAGACAATGAGATCCGCAGCGTAAGTGCAGGAAATCAGAGCACAACTTGCCACATCGGTGTTTTTGCGACTTCCACTTATTCATAAAGTGACAAGAAGCAAAAAAAAAAAAAGTAATAATTTAAGTACAATCCCTTTTCAGATGTTTCGAAAGCTGCATAATTCATACACGGACATAATGTGTAACCCTTTTTATAACCCCGGGGACCGCATCAATTCTAGGTAAGTGGGTTAACTGTACTGGTCTTTGTTGTCTTTTCAGAACTTGTACTGTCTGCATGATGGAGGAGGAATAAGAGCATAATCCAGTGGCACGTGCCTGCTCTAAGTACTTTAACAGGGAGCGGCAGTGGTGTCTTTAGGCCATTGCTGCACAAAAGAGAACTGTTAAGTCTCTGGAGAAGCAGCATTGAGCTCTCACTTCTACCACAAATTAGTGTTAGGAACAGGGAGTCCAGAAAATTGATTCTTCTCTCATTGAGGAGAAAAAAATGTAACTCATCTGCATTGTAGGTAAATGTGAAAATAGCAATAGGTGGAGCAGGTTAAAGAGCAAACACCTACGCTTACTGAGGGTTTATCCTTGGGCAGGGACACATGGACATTCATCACATGGAATTACTTGTGTGTGAGGGTCAGTGCACCCAGTTTCTCATCCATCTCATTCTTAATTTGAAGAGAACTGTAAGAACATTGAGAGCTTGGCCTGAACAACCTGGCAGTGCTGGATTAACAATTGGACTCAATGATCTTAAAGCTCTTTTCAAATCAAAACAATTATCTGACCTCGTAACTTTTAGACTTCGAGGCAGGTCTACAGGCAAGATAAGATTGGTCTTTACTCCAGCTTAAATTCAAGTCATTATTTACTCAGAGTAAACACCTGTATTCAGCTTTGGGAAACCAACTCATTGACCAGCAAGAGGCATTGTTAGCCATCAGTTTTGTTACAAGAAGTCTGCTGTGCAGAACTAGGTGCTTCCTCTAATACTGTGTTCATTTCCTTCACCAGGGCATTTGATAACATGGTGAACTCCATGATGATGCAGGTGTGCTGAAGCTCTTCCCTTTTTCCTTCCAGCCCTGAGAACATTCCCCATGTACAGGAGAGCACCAATGAATGTATATATTGTCTTCAGTCTGTGTAATACTTAAAATACTTATTCTATGTAAAATAAACTTGTTACCTGCAAGGTTTGTGTGCACTTCTACTGGATCAGAGCCAAGCGTAGCACAGAAGTCATGGTTCAGCTCTTACCTTTGGGCAATAGGAAAAGTGGCTTTTCCCTCAGGAAAGCTGCTGCTGAGGACCATTCATTCCAACAGGACAAGCAACACTTAATTCAAGTGTACTTGGGCTCCTTATCTGATAGCATTCAGGTCTGTGTGTACTAACTCCTAGTACACACACAGATAGAGAAAACTGCAAGTCAACTGCAAGCTCCAGGTTTCTTTACAACCCTAGCTCATATTTGTAGACTAGACACCTCTGGTAGACAGCAAACAGCTGGTCTGAAAGCACCCCCACAAAGCCAGTTAAGCCTGATTTTGCATAGGAGAAGCTTGGGTTGGACATGAGGAAAAGATTTCTCCCCACAAGTGTTGTTAAGCCTGGCACAGGCTACCCTGGGCAAGGCTGGAGTCCCTGGTGGACTTTACAGACAGCAAGATGTCTGAAGGACATGGTTCAGCGGTGACCTCGGAGTACTAGGTTAGTAACTGGACTTGATAATCTCAGAGGTCTTTTCCAACCAACATGATTGGTAAGATCACAGAAAGGTTTATCTGGAAGGGACCTTTAAAGTGTGCCATCCAAGCACTCTGCAGTGAGCAGGGATGTCTTTAACTAGACTACAGACACATCCAGCTTCAATGTTTCCAGGGATGAGGCATCTACCGCCTCTCTGGACAATATAAGCCAGTGTTTCACAACCCTCATTGTAAAGAATTTCTTCCTTATATCCCATCTGATTCTTTTAGATTAAACCCATCACCTCTCACAACAAGCCTTGCTAAAAAGTCTGTCCCCATCCTTACTGTAGGAACTTTTAAGTACTGAAAGGCTACAATAGGGAAACTCTCCAGCCTGGAGAAGGCTCAAGGGGGAGAGAGAGAAATCTTTCAGCCTCTAAGAGGGATATACATGAGGAAAGGTCTCCAAGTAAGATTTCAAGTAAGACTTCACTGTGATAACTTTGTTTTGGCTTTGTGCCTCATTCACACCCTGTGCAGCAGTTTCAGGCCCAGTTCAAGGAGTGCAGGTAATGCAAGTGGGGTAAATTTACACCAAGAGGCCAAGCACAATTGTCCAGCTGCCCGGCTCACCCCAAACTCATCTTGCTCAGCATCTCCTCCTCCCACAGTTCTAATTAAACACTATAATCAATAGCAGGTATTCACTGAGGAACAACCTCCCCCCCCAACCTGAACTAGAAAGTAAGTCATCCCACTTCTGCTTGTGCTTGCACAACCTGAAGAGGTGGTAAGAGACTTGAGTGGTTTTCACACACCTCTCCTCCCAGTCTTCCTGCCTCACAGTTTCAAGTGCTTAAGTAATTAAAAGCCCATCAACCTTAGGTCAAAATCGTTAATAAGAAAAGCTGCCCAGCACCAAGAGATCCATGAAAGCTGGAGAAAGCCAGGTCAGTGTGCAGCGTCAGCTGGCAGCCAGCACAGACTCGCAGCAGATGACATTCACGCAACAGGATCATTTATTTTTAAAATAAGTGACAGTTACAATACCTCCTCTAACAGAACTTAAACACATTTAAATCAACAACCTGTCAAATGATGGGAGATGAAGCAGTTCAAGCCTCTCCCACCATCTAAACAAGGCACAACCATACACTGCTATTCCAAAAATGTTTTCACATAAAAAAATCTTTTCACACAGAGCCAGGAGCTCAATATTTCCTCTTCCACAAGAAAGTCCAAAACACCCCAAAGTAGTTCTTTTGCTAAAAATTAAGAGTTTTCAAAGTTAAAGTTTTAAAGTCCTAGAAGTTGTCAGTTTAATAGTCTAAACCTAAGGGCAGCTAGGATCAAGGTTGGTCTCCTCCACACCATCCACCCCAGGAACAAAAATCAATACAAGATGAAGAATTAAGCCCCCCCCCCCCAGCTTTAAAAAAAAAATCTTGACATCTTTAGGAAACGAAAAAAATCTGCAGGACTTTGAGCCTGGCAATGCCACCCTGAGCTGTGAAAAGCTGCTTTAGGAGTCAGTCACATCTGTTGCATCTGGGTTAGACAAATCCTAACTAAAGATCCCAAAAGATTAGTGAGAGAATTATGTAATAAAACTGATGTCAATGCAGACCTTCATGCAGTGACACTGTCTGCTGGTGTTCCCAGCTGCTTCTTTTAACACAAGGATTTTCACTTAAAAACAAGTGGTTTCATTGCTGATAAACAGCAGGGAGGGGAAATGCCAGGCAGCACCTGGTTGCCAGTACCCAGATCCTTTGGTCCTAACCCTCTAGTTCATTTGTGTTCTCACCATTCTCAAATGGGTATCTCATGCAGGAATGGTGATGGGAAGAAAGGAGATCTAGATCCTGCTAGAAATGAAGTAAAACTGAGTTGGCAACATCTGATACCTGTAGCTTCAGAATAAAAGCAAGAAAGGACTGCTGACCTTTGAAATAAAAGTGGGGGGAAAAGGCTCATGTGACACCCAAGGTCTTGTTTAACTACCCCAGAAACACAGAGTCTCCCAGAGAAGCAGCATGGGATGCTTTCCCCTTCCCTTAGATGTTCAACAGCAGCAAGCTAAAAACCAGACCCAAAACACATCCAAGAGGAAGGTAAAGCTCCCCAACAGGCAGATCTAGAGCTGCCACAGGAGGCAGTGATTTTGAGAAGGACAGAGTCTTTGGATAAATCTTTAGTGTCTTCTTACAGGCAAGAGAAAGCAGCATCCAGCTCCTGTAGAAATACACGACAAAGCTGAGGGTGCTTCACAGGCTGAGAAAGACAGGTCTACCCTCACAGTAGGGCAAAACCAAACCCTTCAGCACAGACCTTTGCTGTGGGATAAGACTGATGGTTTAGGACAGGGTGTTCTCTAGAATGAGACTGTTCTTGATGAAAAGGTGAGCTCCCCTCCAGGGATGCTGTCAGGGATCCAGCTGCTGTGCGGGTGGAACAGATCCAGTCCTCCCTCCTGCAGCCCAGCACGTGGCTGCCTCACCAGCAATCCTCACGACCGGGCAGATGGCATTTATAAAATTCATCTTTTCTGGCTTGGGTACACATTTTTAAATCTCTTCAATCCCATTTCTGTCCCTTTGGCATCACCAGGCCAGTCCAATCTTTTCTAGTATGGAGAATACCAGGGCAGCAGCCTTGCCCGACCCCTAAACAAGAACAAAATCAGCATCTTACAGCACCAGCACATTGCTAGAAAGCACAGCTCCCTGCTCTCCAAGATTCATCCCTTTAGCCCCAGCTAACTTACACTGAATACACAAAAGATGGGGGACCCTCAAACCCAGTATGGCTCTAGAACTAGTCAGGCAGGGCATAGTGTCCACCACCCACATGCCTGCAGGAACAGTGGGACAGCAGTGGATTTCCAGGTTTCTTCCATCCTTAAAGCTCCTCTCTACTTCTTCACCCAGTGCTAGAGGCTGGGGCATCACTGAAGCCAGTGAACAGGTTGCTCAGGGAGCAACATGAGATGGGACAACAGGGATGGGTCTGTTGTTGGCTGCTCATTGTGGTCCTTTCCCCTCCCAGCTGCCCACAGTCCTCTCAAGGGGTCTGTCCCAGTCAGACCAGTCATCATGATCCTGCCAACCCCACAGACACCAGGATGACACTAACAGCACCAAATGGGCACAGGTCACCAGGAGGATAATCCTTCCAGAGCCCTTCTCCATCCTTTCATCCACACCAGTGTGAGAGGTACAAAGCCAAGATGCAGAGCAAGCCAGGGTACAAGTAACTGCAAGGGGTGGTTACTCCCACCATGAGGACACAGGAATCTAAACCCAAATAGACAAGGAACCACCCTGCCCGGTTGCTCACCTGTACATTCTCCCTCTCAGTCTTGGGTATTGCCCTCCATAGTAGCCTCCCCGCGGGACCAACCCTCCCCGGGCATGGAAGCGGCCACGATAGCCACCACGGTCAGTGGTGCTGATGCCTGGCATGTTGGTCCTCTTGGGCAGCACCTGGAAGCCAAGGGGTTGGTTCAGCCAGCGCTGGTGGCACCAGGCTGTGTGCACGAGGGATGGATAAAGCACCCAGGGCCTTGCCCAGCTCTTACCTTAATGATTCGGCCTCTGAACACACTCTCATCCAGCTCCACCGCAGCCTTCACTGAGCTTTTCTCCTCAAACTCAATGTATGCATAGCTGCAAGGGGATAGGGTGAGCAGAGGCCCAGGCACCCTCCACTACTTCCAAAAGCCAGGGAGCACAGGGCAGCACCACTGAGATCCCAACCCCAGCCCCTGCACACAGCACCAACCCTTTGGGATGTCCTGAGAACTTGTCACAGAGGATGGTCACTCTGTTGATCTGACCACAGCTGTTGAAGTGAGACTCCAGCTCTTCTGCTGTGCCCCCGTAATCCACCTGCAACAACAGTCCTGGTCCCTCCAGTGCCACCAGCCAGCACCAACTGACTCATGGGTCTGCATCCACACACCATCATTAGAGGCAAAGTGTTCAGCTGATCCCACTCACACCTTGCCACCATGGCTTCACCACCTCCTGATGTTCAAGAGACCTTTCCAACTGAGTGCTCCAGCCTGGAAACCCAAACCCAGAAGACAGCTCTCTCCACTTTGAGAAAAGTGGCATCACACAACCCATTGCTTCCAGCAGAGTATTTTGGGGAGCAGACACTTGCAATAGATTATCTACAAGAGGCTGAGGGTCATGGGCTGATGCTGAACTACATTCCCAGTCTGTGCTGCGTAGAAAAGAAACATTTAGGATGGGACCAGCCAGCCTTTGGTGGGGGTGGTGGATGTGCCCCTATACTAGGGGTCCAGCTGGGTAAGTAGCAGTGAGGTGAGCCCGCTCCATGGTCTTCCACTTACATTGCCCACATAGATGGATCGTTGGTCAACCTCGATTTTCTCTTCATTTGTCTTTGGGAAGAAACCTGCATCAACAAAGAATTGACTGGTAGGAGGTGCAGGAGCCCTTAACCAGAGGGACACCTGTCTGTACAGCTTTGCTCCCAAAGTGGTCACCAGAGGTGACTCAGGCCCCTGGTCACACTGGGCATGCCCAAAACCTCACCACAGGTGCTGCCTTCTCAATCCCATCATCTCCTTTCTCTTCACAGAAAACCCCACCATAGTGTGACTGCTCTATTGGGACTATTGTTGCTAAACTTAATTGAATTAAATTTAATTCAATTAAATAATTAACTCACTGCTTCTGGCCTGCACAGGTAGGAGGTAGAAGTGGCTAGAACCTGCCTTAGCACCATGCCATGCCTGGAACACCACAGCACACTCAACTTATGTGTCCAGTCCCAGGCTGTTCAGAGAGACAGAGCAACGTGCTCTGACTCTGTTTGCCACCCTGTGCTCCAGAGGTGTCTCTGAGAAAGCAGTAGCACCCAAAGACCACCACCTGGTACCTGTTTCTGAGCTCATGAGGAGGTGGCTCTCAGCTTCCAGCTGCAACAGCTTCAGCCTCTCATCCTCTTTTTCCATCTCTCGCACTTTGGCTTTAATGGCTTCCAGCTCCTGAAATCCAAAACAAGACTTATATGAGCAGGACACCGAGCAGGGACACTCCTACCCTGGGCTGGGGCACCAGTGTTACACAGCATAAACCTCCATCACCATGTAGAGTCCTCCCACGCTGGGGACAAATGTGGGATGGGTTCTAAACAAAACAGCCTATCCTGTAAAACAAGAAGTTCACCTCCCAGCTCCACTGGGGGGAAAAAAAAAGGCAGGTATTTAATTTCCCACATTTGCTGGCAAAACAGAGATGCTGCCTCAGCAGCACCGGAGCTGAAGAATGAAGATGGTGAGGAACAGGAATCATTTATTCTCACTCAGCCAGCCAAACAGCAGGAGAGTGACAATTCAATTTCTAACGTCTAGCTCATGGATTTTAACATCAGGGGCCCAAGATTACTTTTAATCTCAGTATTTGGAAATGATTAAAGAGAGGTGTAGAAAGTTCCAGAGAAGCATGGAAAATGGATTCCACGCTCAGCCCAGGCACTCACTGGGTCCACCACAGACAACTCCTCTGCATTGTCCCCTTCCAGGTGGCTCAGGTTTGAATCTTCATCTGCAGCCTTCCGCAGAGCTGCCACTTCTGCCATGTCCCATGACGCCTCCATTGCTGCCAGGGATGGGGGGTCTTGCAACCAGATGGCTGAAGTGTCCAGGAAGAGAGGACTGGGGGCAGGAATAGGGGGGGGGAAAAAGCCATTTAACATAAAACCAGAAGAACGACACTGGCCAGACAAGCACTTTACAGGTGCTTCCAGCAGAAGGATGAAGAGGTGCTACCAAAACAGTTTGCTCTTGGTGCTGCTGCAAGACCCCAGAACTGTAGGGGTGAAGGCTGCTGAAAGGTCTCTGCTTCCTAGTGAGCTGCTGCTCACCAACTAGAGAGGGACTACAGGGGGCACCTAGAAGCCACTTCCTTTGGGGAAAAAAACCAAAGCACAAGCACCACAGCCTGCTAGCAGGGCAAGGTGAGAGAATGGCAGGGCCCAAGCAACCTCTGGGGCTGCACAGAGAACAGCAGGGAGTCCTGCTCCACCAAACAGAGGCAAACCAAACCAACCTCCTTCCAGTCCAGGGCTCCTGGCTTGAGTCCCCATGACGGGAGAGCTGAGCTCCAGCCATGGGAGCCTCAGAACCCGTCAACAAGTCCTGCCATCCCCAGACCTACCTCGTCCGGCCCCCAAACATGCTGCGCTGCCCGCGCGGAGCCACGTGCGAATCTCCCGCCACTGCTCGGGAGCCCTCCCGCCGGCGCTTTCACACGTCAGTGGCCAATCAGGGTTAGAGGTGGTGCCAGGCCCCGCCCCCTGCCCGGCAGCGCGGGGGAGGTGGCTCCTCCCTGGCGAGGCTGTGGGTCCCTGAGTCCAGACCCGGCGCCGGCAACGGGACCCGCGTCAGCACCGGGGGCGAACCCCCGCGACTGGGGGCTCCTCTCCTTGTCCACTGACCCCGCTGCTGGTGCTGAGACGGCTGCCAGCTCCCTGGCACAGGGTAAGCTGGAGGGCAGCCTCCCAGAGGGTGCAGCAGCAGCAGCAGGGAGGGAGGGATCTATTCGGGAACACTGCTGCTCAGAGCCGGGGCGAAGGGGCAGTGCCTGACCCCAGGGCTGTAACAGCCTGCCAGGGTGCAAAGTGCTGCTGGGAGAGAGGGGGTGAGGGCACCCAGCACAAACTCAGGCGACAGAGCCGCTAGTTGATATTAAATTGTCTTTATTACACAGATACAGAGTTAAGAACAGACATAACCTGAATCATAAAGTTTACATCTTTCACAGGTCAAACATACAGTACACTTAGAGAAAGCGGGGAACAGCAAGGGGAGGGGGACAGCATGCCGAAGGAAAGTCCTACCACGTCATCTCTCTGGGCTGGCCCCCAAGACCCATGCAGTGGGACAGTGCAGGCTGCCGCCATGCCCACCTGGCCCAGGTGGTGGTGGGGGGTGGTCTGGTTTCTAGC
>VZRI01006867.1:824749-839074 GCA_013397515.1 Upupa epops
CAGTGGAGAGACGTTTGGATCTTCCTTGGTTTTGGATTTCCTTTGGAGCAGAGGTGAGTCTGGTCTGTTCTTGGCTAGCTAGCAAGGTAGTTACAGGTGAGCGTCTTGTCACGCGGCTTGACTTGGCGTCGTCCGGTTTTTGGATTGTTCTTTTTTTTTAATTATTATTATTATTTTCCTTTTTTTTTTTTCCTTTTTTTTGTATTTTTTGTATTTTAGTTTTTACGATTTCTTACTTAAAGCCAAAGAGTCTGACGGTTTCTTTTGTAGTTGCTTTATTTTCCTTTTCTTTTTTTTTTATTTTTTTTTTTTACAAAAAAAAAACCAAAAAAAACCAAAAACCCCAACCACTAAAAAAAGAAAAAAAAAAAAGAAGAGAGAAGAAGAAAAGAAGTTTGTTTTTACCTCCCGCAAACGAGCGAGGCAGGACGGAGATGGGTTTGGCTTCTCTCTCTCCCGCCACAACGTCGCTGCGTGGGGAGGCTGCAGCCGAATCCCTCATCCGGAAAGAGTCAAAAAAACAAGGAGAAAAAAAAAAAAAGCCCTAAAAACCACCAAAAAAACCGGAACCACGATTCCCCAGGTGATAAAAAACCAACGAGAAAACAACCGAGTTAAAAAAAGCCAAAACGAAGACCGAAGAGAGAACAGAGAAGACCGGTATTTGCCGTAACTCCACTTAAAGCCCAGTTTGAGGATCTGTGAGGATTAGCTGTGAGAGCTAGAGAGGTCGTTTCGGAGGTCACACGAGTCAGGTAGCTGAGGAAATGGCATCGAGTGCAGTCCGTGCCCATGGGAGCGTGGCAGCGGCGGCGGCTGGGTGCTGCGGGGTGGGGCTCAGCGGGACGCGCTCTCCAGCGGGGCTGGGGTGGCCGGCGTGCCGGCACGGGAAGCGGCCGCTGAACCCGTTTCGCTGGGGCTGCTAGCGATGGTGGCCACCCCGTCGGGCTGGCACGGGCCCGGTGGCAGCCCCACGCCGGTGGCTGGAGTGGTGGGGGTCGGCAGCCCCTGCAGAGTCTGCCCGCAGACGTGGTGGTGCTTCTCCCAATCCTTGTGCTGGCAGAAGGAGCCGCAGTAGCGGGCGGTGTTGCAGCCGCTGCAGGTCTCACTTGCCTTGCGCCCGCAGTTCCAGCAGCTCTGCAGGGATGCGAAGGCAAACGTCAGCCCTGGATTGTGCATCCCTTTCCTAGATCCTGCTCCCCTATGCTGGGCTGTTCCCCCCCCACCATGGAGCCCTGAGAAAAGGCTGCAGGAAGAGCTCATTACACCTCCCAGTCGCTGAAGGAGGCTACAAGAAAGCTGGGGAGACTTCTACGGGGGCTTATGGTGATAGGATGAAGCAGAATGGCTTTAAACTGAAAGAGGGGAGATTTAAGTTAGATATAAGGAGGAGGTTCTTCACTGTGAGGGTGCTGAGGCACCGGGACAGGTTGCCCAAGGCAGCTGTGGATGTTCCATCACTGCAAGTGTTCAAGGCCAGGTTGATCAAGGCTTGAGCAATCTGGTCTGGTGAGAAGCACGGCGAGCGGTGGAACTAGATGATATTTAAGGTCTTCTCTAACTCAAACCATTCTATGACTTTTGTAGAACCATAGAACCAGACTGTACTGGGTTGGAAGGGACTTCCAAAGGTCATCTAGTCCAACCACTCCACAACAAGCAGCAACATCGCTAACTACAGATTGCCCCATTCCTGACCCTGAATGTCCCCGGTGACCTTGTCCTGGATTGTGCATCCCAGATCAAGCTCATTGCCCTGGGCCATTGCCTATCACCCCAGACCATGAATCCCTGTACTGGACCACATACTTCATCCCCAACACAGTGTAGGAAACCCCCTTTCCTCTCTCCCAGTACTCACACTCGCACACACAGATGCTGCAAACTTGACTGCAGAAGGAGCAAGTCCCCAATGCCCATGGTGCCACCAACCCCGTCACCCCCTCGGCTAACCCTCACCTCACTTGAGTCCTCCTGCTGATTGATGACGGTCAGAGCATCCTCGGAAGCCTGGCGCTTGGCCTCGGCCAGGGCTCGCTCCATCTTGGCTCGCTCTGTCGTGATGAGCTCGTGGGCTTTCCGCTCGGCATCTGACACAGCCTTCTGCAGCTCTGACATGGCCTGGCGCTTCACCTCATTCACGGCTTCTTCTGGAAGGAAGGCAGCTGAGCGTGGGTGGGGTCTGCGGGCACCCACCCCACACCACACCCCCACCCTGACACCCCATCCCCGCTAGCACCCCGACGTGGCACAGGTAGGGGATGCGGCAGAGACCCCACAAACTCAGTGCTCCAAAGGGAGCTGGTGCCCAGCCTGCACTCACCAGCCTTCCTCCAGATCTCCTCGGGCATGTACCCGGAGAGGGGCCGTGGCGCAAAGTCCCGGTGAGCGTCTGCGAACGAAACGGGGCGGTGATGCTGTTAGCAGATGCGGTCCCTTTGAACACACCCGCCGGCAGCGCCGGACCCCTGAGGGAAGGGCGTGGGCACCCCGGGTGGCACCGGGGGTCAATACCTAACTGGGGTGCCTCGGAGGAGGAGGAGGAGCTGTTGTGAGGGCGGGCAGAGGGAGGGCTGCCTTTCTTCATGTCCTCGGCGTCGCTGTAGCGCCGGATCCAGTGGTTGAGCTCCTCGCGGTCAGCCTCCTGGCACCGCCGCAGCACCGTCAGCGACCGCCGCGTCTTCTCCACCATGTCCATGATGCAGTTTAGCAGCTGGAGGGGAACAACATCAAGGCTGAGGGGGACTCTGCTGTGAGGCTGTGGTGCCTGGGGGTGGGGAGGGGGATTCCGGATAGGTGTGCCAGTCTGGCAGCAGAGGATGTTCCAGCCCATACAGGGGGGGACACATGGAGTGCAAGACTCACTGGGGTGAGACTGGGAAGGACTAGGGGGAACACTACGTACGTTGTTGAGGTGTTTCCACTCCTCTGCCCACTCGCGGTCAGTGAGCCTGTGGTCGATCACCTCCTCCTGTCGTGTCCCATGCACCGCTGCAAGGCAAACACAGAGCGGGGTCACCCCCTTTTCCTGGGGTGCTAGCCCCTCCATCCCTCCCCCAGCCCACAGGGGTGCCCCTCCTCACCGGCAGGCCGCTGGCGCTCACGGAGCTCGCGGGGGTCGGGGTGCCGGTAGGCGTCACGGTAGTGGTGAGCCATTGCCATGTCCTCCAGACGGTAGTGCTGGGGCAAAGGGGGGGCTGCAGCGGGGGGGTGGCCCAGCCCGTTTGGGGGATGGCCCAGCCCGTTGCTGGGGCTGTAGCGCTGTGCCGGGCTCATGGTGCACGGCCGCTTGCTGAGGTGCTCAGGGTGCAGAGGGTCTCGGTCCAAACCGTTCTCTTTGGTCCTGGTGGAGGTGAGAAGGTCAGTTGCCATAGAAACAGAATCATTAAGGTTGAGGAAGACCTCAAAGATCATCAAGTCCAATCAGCAACCCAACCCCACCATGCCCACAAAAACATGTCCTGAATCACAGAATCCTTAGGGATTGGAAGGGACCTCGAAAGATCATCCAGTCCAATTCCCCTGCCACAGCAGGATCACCTAGACCAAGTCACGCAGGAACACAACAGCCAGGCAGGTCTGGAATGTCTCCAGAGAAGGAGACTCCACAACCCCCCTGGGCAGCCTGCTCCAATGCTCTGTTACCCTCCCTGGGATGAAGCTCCTGCTGATATTGACATGGAACCTCCTCTGTTCCAGCTGGCACCCAGTTGCCCCTTGTCCTGTCACCAGATGACCTTGAGAAGAGCCTGGCTCCATCCTCCTGACACCCACCCCTCANGACCACCATTCTGGGCAAGACATTGTCTCTCATGGCCAATCTAAACCTCCCCTGGTGCAACTTGTGGTCACTTCCTCTCATCTTATTCCTCATGAGACCAACAACCACCTGCTGCGGTGAGAGGTGGCAGGGATGTGTCCCCAGAAACTACCCCATGCACCCCCCAGGGTCTCTCACCTGTCTGGCGTCCTCCTCTTGCCGCTCTCACCCACCTCCAGGAGGAGCTCGGAGGAGTCAATGGGGGACGAGGCGTTGGCATCCAGCAGCAGCTGCTCATGCTGGGCCAGGTACTGGGCCGGGCTCTGCTTGGCCATGCGGGCACAGTGCAGCAGCTCTCGCTGCAGCAGCGGCAAGTTGGCCTGGAGCGGAGAGACAGCCAGGTCTGTGCCCATGCAGAGCCTCCTCATCCCAGCACTCAGCTGACTCAGAAGCCCCCTGCTTTGCCCCCAACCCAATGGGGTCCTGTTCACCTTCTCCAAGGGGAAATCCTTGGGACCTCAGGTCAGCTATGGGCATCCTGTCAGATCCAACTATGTGCTGGCACAGGTACAGCCTCAATCCAGCTCACCTGAACCCTTGGCAGAGGTCACAGAGCATCACCCCCCAGCTGGGGCGGCTACTGACTGAGCCCATGTGGTGTGCCGATGCAAACAGAGCCAGACCCTCTAGAACAACCCCAGAAACACAAGCGAGCCCCTGTGTCTGGGCAGCGTGCCGAGCCCGGCTGCTTCCAGTTAGGGTAATGAGAAACATCTGGAGCTTGTGGTGGGAACAGCTGGGCACAGGGTGCCAGGGCGACCGACAAGGCTGCCGCACACTTGGCAATGGGACAGCGGGGATGGCTTCCAGCCCACAGCCAGTCTGGAGCCACCAGTGCCCACCTGCACCCCACGAGCAACTGAGGGACCTTCCCCCTGCTCCCGCAGTCCCCGTCAGCCTGGGCAGCAGGGCCACGGGGCTCTGCATCACCCGAGCTCCGCTCAGCTGTGTTTTGGCTCTACCTTCCCCTACCAGGAGCAACCGGCTCCAGCAGCTTTGCAGGCAGATTCCTGCGGCGAGCACAGACCTCTGCTGCAGGGAGCTGGGGAGGTAGAGGTGGAGAAGAGGCTTCATTTTTGCATGTTTTCATTATTCCTCTGCTAACGAGGGACCGGCAATGCCAGGCTCAAACATCTGCCGGCAGCGCCGGGGCTGCCAGGCGTGCCAGCAGCCGGCAAATCCCTCTAGAGCAGGGGGACAGTGCTGAGTCAGCACGAAATTAAAAGGCAAATTAAAAAAAAAACAACCCCAAAAAAACCTCCGGGGGATTTGTACTGAACTGCAAATGCTTTCCAGCTGGGCCAACCCCTTCGCTTTATTGCAACCAGCCCCAGCCTCGTACGACTGACGCCACACGTGCGAGGAGCTGGGTGTGTGCGGGGCACATGCGTGCGTAATCGTGGCGACACGGGCAGCCCCAACGCCAAAACCACCCCGTGAATTGCCCTTTGCTGGTGACGCTGAGGGACCCACCTTGAGGAAGGGGATGACGAAGGGTCGCAGGGGGAAGTTGGTGGCCTCCTGAAGCTTGGCGTGGAACTCCTCGATAGTGAGCGTGGAGTTCTGTGGGGACAGAGCCAAATCAGCACTGATAGCCATGGCCTCCTCCTGCCCCTGCAACCCCCTAGGGGGATACTCTGATGGTTTCCCCCAACCCCTGCCAGCTCAAGGGACCTGAGGAAAAACCATGCTCAAGGCTTTGCCGGTGATGCCAGCAGCCAAGACCCAACCCAGCACCACGCGGTGTCAATCCCAGGAGATGCTGGAACAACAGTCCTCATGTTCCCAGGGTTTAGGTCAATCCAGCACCAAGAAGACCCTCTCGACTTCCCTGTTTAGCAGCATCTCCATCCCATAAGAGGGGCATCCCCAGACACAGCATCACCCCGCCATAGTGCCGTGCCCGGCAGACTTACCACGAGCCCCAGGACGAGGGTGCGCACCCGCTCCCCGATCTCAGGGGAGATGTCGTTGCCAAACTGCTGCAGGGTGGTGAGGAAGCGCTTGAGCTTAGAGAGCTGGCGGGCACCACAGGCTGGTGGGAGCTGATGGGTGGAGAGGGAGGCAGTGGAGGAAGTGGCCGGCCCATTGCTGAACCCGTTCGGGGTGGACGGGGCCCCGTTGATGGCGGTCGGCGAGTGGCTGCTCCCGTTCATCACTGTGGGGAGAGACAGGACAGGAGGTCAGAATAGGTGGCCATATCTTGGCACTGCTAGGATGAAGATGGAATGGGAAAACTGGAGCATCCTGTTGGGTACCGTGGGGCCAGCACAGCCCAGGGCATCGTGAGATGCTACTGCATCCCTGAGGTCACATCCCAGACTGGTCCCCAGCGCTGTGGGGGGCTGTAAGGAGGGATGGGATTCAGGCCTGATCCTCATCCTTAACATTCAAGGCAGCCAAGAGACAGGGCTTCATCCTGCCCTTCTGGGAGCTGCTCAGCACCTCCTAGGGAGAAGCCACAAGTCACTTCCCATAGAGCCCAGCCTGGCCTGCAGCACGCTGGCACCTCCAAACCCACCACCCAGTCAGAGAGGACAGGAGTTACCTGGAACACCCAGACGCCATGGAGGGGACCTCAGGGCGTTCCAATCCTCTGTGCAGACCACGTGAGTGCGGGCGATGGCCGGCATCACCCCATCTCCCAACCGCGCGTCCCCAGGCACACACCATGCCTCTGCCCGCGGCACGCCGGGCACCCGGGATCGCACTAACCTTGTGGTGCCGGCGCCTGCCCTGCCAGCCCTGCCTGCTTTGGCGGGTTCCCGCTCGCTCTAGGGTCGGGCAGGACCAGCCGCCCGCTAAAGAGCTGCCGAAAATAACCCTCTGGCCACAAGTGCTTTTATTCCCGTGACAGGTGCGTTACTAAGTTGGACGTCGCACATGTCCCTCGGCTGGGCTGGGGCTTGCATCCCCATGACCCACCGGGGCAGGGTGTGGGGCTGGCACAGGGTGGGGGGGGTTCCTACGCCTGGTGGTGGGGAGCGTGGGTCGGGTCTCTCATGAGAGCGGATGTTTCATTTTACTTACAAAGACAGACCATCGACCATTTCAAGCAACCATGAAAACGGCCGCGGGGCAGAAACGTCGGGGGGCCAGCGTCTCGATCTGCAAGCAAAATAAAACACGCTATGATGAGAGAGCAGAGGGGGTGGCTCTCGGGCAGGGGGTCCCTGCAGGCAGTGAATGTGCCACGAGCACCAAGGTGCCGGGGATGGAGCAGGATCCCTGCATCCCATCACAACTGGAAGGATCCTCATCGTGGTCCCCATAGTTCAGGACCAGCCCTGAGACTGAGAATTACTGAAACACCACCGTGCTGCAGGCTGACCCATGGCATGGGGGCTGTCTGCACCCCCACACCCTGTCCTGCACCAAGCAGAGGCAGGGCCTGGGTTTAAAAAGCAAAACCCCGAAGAGCACAGCCGAGCGTGACCCGATGTCTCCTTAGAGCACTGAGTGTCGGGAGGTGGTTTGGGGATGTTTTCTCCCTAAGTGAGAAGCAGCCTGGAGCAGCCCCGCAGTGCCTCTGCCTGTGATGTCTTGGTGGAGTTGGAGCAACCCTAACGATGGCCACTACTGCTTCTGCCATGGGGACCACTCAGTCCCTGCCTGCCCACATCCTCCTGCCTGCCCACACCCTGCCCTGTGTGTGCACCTTGTCCAGCCGTGTGCTGGTGTGGTGACACTGGCACAGGGACCGAGCTCGATAAATGCGTGGCAAGCCTGCCTGTTGCTGGCACAGCCAGCGCATCAGGGCTCCCCAGTCAGTGATGCTACAGAGAATGAGGGACTGGGACCTCGAGTCCCTTGCCAAGTGCACTGATGCCACCATGCCATGGCTGGGGCAGGGCAATGAAGTCCCTGCCACTGCGTCCAGCCATGACACTCCCCTGCCACCACTGGGTACCACATGCAGATGGGCACGGTGGTTCCCACATGCATGGGACCTCTGAGAGGGCCAGCTCTGACCCGTGGGGACACTCCCAGCCCACAGTATCCCTCACACACTCCTCTGTTCAGTGACCGTGTGCCAGGAGAGCAGGACATCCCATCCCCACGCACCCACAAGGTACTGCTAGCGATGGGCAGTGCCAGGTGTTCTCACAGGCACATGTCCGAGCCTCAGCTTGGGATGTTCCACCTGAAGACCTTGTCCAGTGCAAGGATGGGTCATGCCCCACCACAGCACAGCCAGCACCACGCAGGAGGCTGAAGCTCCTGTGTAACAGTGTGTGATCTGGAGGTGAAGGGAGCCGGACGGCCTCTCTGCCTGGCATCCCATCCCCATGCCCACCAACAGCCTCACTGGTACTCACTGGTGTTTGGCGTGAAGGGGGGGTGGCGCGTGGCTCCCTGCGTGACGGCCGGCGGTGGTGGAGGCATGCTGGGCGGTGTGGACCTGGACTGCGTCTTCACGTCAGCCGGTGAGTCGGGCATGGTGGCAGCCCGTGTCTCCGTGTTATCTGCAGGGAGAGAGCACGGGGTGGTGAGCGGGTCCCAAACGGGGGTCAGGGGAGACAGAGGTGACCCTTGGGGATGTGGGGATGGCCTGAGCATCTCTGCTCACGAGTGCAGGATGGCAGAGCTTGGGCACTGGGGATGGTGCCCAGAGCCCTGCGTGCCTGCAGGATGGTAGGGACTATGCCCTGAGTGGATGCAGAGCAGTGGGGAGAGGGCAGGGCACTGCTGCCCTACCCCATGCCCCAGGGCACAGCATGTATGTCCCTGAAAAGCCATCACTGTCACATCCCAGTGCCCTCCCACCTGCTGTTCGCTATCACACAACTTGGGAATCCCCAGTTCATCACTGACTCTTCACCACCTCTGGACTGTCCTCCCACAGCCCCACAGAGCCCAGTGCCAGATCCTGCAAACTGGGGAGCACAGGGCTCCCCGCAAGGCATCGCTGCTTCCCTCCCAGCCCCCTGTGTGCCTGCAACCCCAAATAGCACCCGGAAGCAGCATCCCTGGGGCAGGGTGCCAGCACCATCCCCTCTGGGTGACGGCATGGCCCTGGTGCAAGGTTTCGGCCCCGTGGCTGCCGCGACGGGTGGTGATGGGTGGCCACAAGTGTGGGCAGCTGCGACAGTCTGTCAGGGTGCCCAGCCCTCTGCTGCTACCGCCGCCAGCCCTGGCCAAAGAAGGAAGTGGCCACTGTGGCCACCGTCTGGCGTTGGTGTCCCCAGAGTGCCTTGGCACATTCCCCACCAGTCCAGACTGGTACACACTGATCTAATGTGCACGGTTAACCCCCCGCAACTGGTGTGAGATTAATAGAACCCTGCAAAAGCACTTTGTCCAGGCTACATAAACCTGTGGCCTCAAGCCAAGAAAGATGCTATCAGGGCTTGTGCCACAGCATCCTCCCAGCACCACAGAGCATCTGTTCTGCCTACAGCACCATGATGCTGCAGACACCTGGATGTGCACACTCCAGTATCCTTTCCTTGCTCCTGTCTCCTGCTCCAGCCCCAGGACCAGGGAACACCCCTGTTAAACAGAGCGGAATGGTTTGAAAACCATCTTTTATTTCCCTTTTCAAGGGGTGCCTGTCTCTGGGCAAGGCTTTGCCAGCCTTCCCTCATCAACCAGCAGATCAGGACTCAGCCCTGACAGCAGAGGAAGAGTCATCAGGGTGCAGAGACAACAGACTTGACGGGGTAGCTGCATCTGTGCAGCTGCAGCACCTCGATCCACTAAACACCAACACAGTGCCGTGAGCTCAGCATCTCCTGGTCATCGCCCAAGGTCCAGCTCGATGAAGTGTGACCTGCATCTCCCCAGCTTTGTGCAGGCTCCTCACACCACAGGGCTCTGCATGGGCACCAGCACTATCCCTTCACCCTTCTCAGCCCTGCAAGCCCAGGGTTTGCACTAAGCACGGCACAGCAAAGCACTGCCTTCACGTCAGCGACACCACAACCTCTCACATGCTTGTCCAATGCCCCGCTTGCCTGGCCATGGCCACCAGGCATGAGGACGGGCTACGGCAGCTTGGGAACAGCACAGCAACTTGCCTGGGTAAGTGTCCCTGCACCAGCTGCCAGCACTGAGGGGCTGCGCTGGTGGGTTTGGAACCGCTGTCACTTACAGGGAGGGAGGAGGCTGCAGGCTGTGACATGTTCCCCCCTGTCTGCGTCCCTGTCCCCACTGCTGCCCTGACCCTGCACGCATGCCCACGCTGCGGGAAAAGCACAGGCACACTTGGCTGCCACTGACCAGGCTTTTCCACAGCTTCTCATCGGGAGGAAAGTTTCCACGAAGCTGGGTATGGGGCCTGGCTGTGGTTTTTCTACCTTTCAACCTGAGGTGTTTGCAGCCCGAACACCATCCCCCCCCCACATTTGAAGCAGCCCCAAATCCAGGAGGATTCCTCAGTTCCTGAGCCCAGGAATGCCCGCAGCAAACAGAGCCTGGGTTGCCCACAGGATCCAGC
This sequence comes from Upupa epops, assembly GCA_013397515.1. Taxonomy (NCBI): domain Eukaryota; kingdom Metazoa; phylum Chordata; class Aves; order Bucerotiformes; family Upupidae; genus Upupa; species Upupa epops. The sequence goes on from VZRI01006867.1 coordinate 835,009, forward strand.
GACCCAGGACGCGGGGTTGTATGAGCAAAGGGAGTTTTGGGGGGACACAGTAGTGCAGCCTCCCAAACAAGAATTCCCCAAGAAGCCTCCAACTCAGCTGGAATTTTTTTTTTCTGTTTTTTTTTCTGTTGGGTTTTTTTTCTCTTTCTTTGGGGTAATTTGTCCCAGCCGCTTGGGGCTGTGTCTGTTTTCCTCCATCTGGTTTCCATTAGGCTTGTGCAGCCCAGATGAATAAGTAATAATATAAAAATAAAAGGATTAGTATTTTCTCCTTGGCTGGCGAGAGTCGGTGGCCCCCACCCTGCCTCCTGGGGCCAGCAGATGCTGGACCCTGCACACCCCCGCATGACCCTGAGCCCCCCATCTATCACACAGAAGGGTTTAACCCCCAGCACACTGGCTTGGCCATGGTTCCTGCTGGGGTGACACACCAACACGGACGCTATCACTTCGTCAACCCCATCTTTGCCCCGGCAGCACCGCAGGGATTAGGGTTTGTGGCATCACTGGGCATTGGCAGCTCCCAAATCACTTGCCATGGTTAGAGTATCACCCTACCCGGGTGGAAGCTGGGTGGAAGCCTCATCCCCTGACTCCACAGGAGGTGGGACAGGGGGTCTGCTTGTCGTGTGCTCCACAACGGGTAGTGTGGGATGCTGGAAAGCACAGTTTTATGGCATCCTGGGGCTAAGCACACCACTAGGCACCGATATATGTCACTCTATAGCTGACCACAGCAGTGGCACCAACCCATGGCACCCTGCAGCTGACCACACCAGTGGCACCAACCCACAGCACCCTGCAGCCCAGTGCCCAAGGGACAGAGCTTGGCAGCTGCCTCAGGGGGCCCGAGCCAGTGCCCCAGTCTAAGGTACCCATCCTGTTCTCTGTAGCTTCCCACAGCCCTCCCCTCCCAGGCTGGCTGAGACATCCCAGGCGAGGAAGGGGTTAAAAGAGAATTAAAAAACCAGCATCCTTCATGCTCTCCAAATGGCCACAAATGAAATCCAGATGCTGGAGGCGACGTCTCTCTCTCCCTGAAGCCAGGCTGCCTCATGAAACAAAGGCAAGCAAAGCATTCCTGCTCCTCAGCTGCTGCTGCCACAGGGCCAAGAACAACTCCCCGAGATGATGGCGAGGAACCCAGTGTCCCAGCTGGAGCAGGCAGCACTGGCCACGTGCAGCGACTCCGGCAGAGGTGGGGGGAGCTGCAGGACACCTTCATCTCCCTCCTCTCCTGCATCTGTTCTGCTCCCCTCCCTGGGGACATGGTGATGAAGGGGGTAGGTGACAGCAGGCAGCTTGGATGTGGCTCACCCCTGGTTGCACAGTGATGGAGAGAGAGTGGGACAGCAGCTGTGGGATGCTGTGGGGATCCAGATGGATGCAGGAGGGACATAGGATGGATGCTGAAGGAAAGCTGGAAAGATACAGGAGTGATAGAGCAATAGAGATAGGAGTGGTAAGAGTAACGCTGGAGGGATCCAGAAGGGTGGTGGAGAGATGCAGGAGGGATACAAAGGGATGCATGATGGATCAAGAGGGATGCTGGAGTTATCTCCACCCCAGCAGTTACACCGTTGCCAGCATGGGCACATTTTGGGGAGCCAGGCTAGGGGTCATGACATAAACCCAGCGCTTGTCAGCACCACGGAAGGTTTTGAAAAGAAAAAAGCTAATTAATTAAATCCTCTGAACAAGATGTAAATGAACCCAGCTTTGGTCAGCTGCAGGCCCAAGGAGGTGCTTGCAGGTGCTGGTGTGGGGAGCTCTCACTCATGAGAGGACCATGGTGAGGATGACAGGATGCAGATGTGCCCAGCACAGTGCTCAGGGAGCACTGGCAGCAGGTCCCAGCCCTCCAGGCAGGGATCCTCACTAGGATGCCCATTGGCACAAGACTTGCTCCTCCAGCTGGGGCGATGATGCAGGGTGGTGGCATCCCTTTCACCCTCACCATGCTCCAAGTGTCCTGGGACAGGTCCCACGCCACTGGCCCAGGATGGGGCATTTCCCACCCACCAAACACTGGGAGTAAAGCGGGTTTCACCAGACACATCCCAACACACTTTGCTTTCCCCACAGCCCTATGGCATGAGCTGCAGTGCCAGCATCCCGAGGAAATCCAGCATTGCCAGAGATGCAGCACACGCCACGCTTCTTACAATACTAGGGTTGGAAGAGACCTCCAAAGGGCATCTAATCCAATCTCCCTACAATAAGCAGGGACATCACTCACCAGATCAGATTGCTCGGAGCCTCATCCAGCCTGACCTTGGATGTCTCAGGGATGGGGACTCTACCACCTCTATCCCTGTGCCAGGGATCCCCCACCCTCAGATTAACAAACTTTTTCCTCACATCCAGCCTAAATCTACCCTCTTCCAGCTTCAAACCATGACCTCCTCCCATGCTATTTTTCCCTGCCCTATTGCATAGCTCATCCCCAGTCTTCTTACAGGCTATTTTTAGGGACTGGAAGGTCCCCCCGGAGTCTTTTCCTCTTCAGGCTGAACAACCCCAACTCTTTCAGCCTGTCCTTGTAAGAGAGGTGCTCCAGCCCTCTGAGCATTTTCTCACTCTGCTTCAGGGCAGTGGTTGTGAGCAGAGACCCAAATACCTCAGTCCCTTCTACCTCTGCCATGCACTGACAGCGCAGCTCTGCATGGGACACCAGCACCCATGACCACACACCCCAAACCCATCTAATCTCTGTTTCTCTCCTCACTATAAGGGTGGTGAGGCAGCGGAATAGGTTGCAGAAGGAAGCCATGGCTGCTCCACCCCTGGAAGTGTTCAAGGCCAGCTTGGATGCGGCTCTGGGCAACCTGGTTGAGTGAGAGGTGTCCCTGCTCACGGTAGGGGTTGGAACTAGCTCCCTTAGGGTCCCTTCCAAACCAAACCATTCTGTAATTCTCAAGCCACAGTGCCCTGCCCAAGGACCCAAACCCAGCACCTTGGCTTGGCACAGGCGGTGCCAGCTGACTCCAGCGTGACCAGGGAGGAGGGAGCTGGGTTTGATGTTATGCTCAAACCACCACCACAAGCTAAAAAAAAACGAGGATGGGAAAAAAACAAGCATCGCCCTCTCTGTTTTACAAGCCTTCATTTGCTATTGTTTATGTAAACAGGTAAATTGTTTCGTATCTCAATTAAAAACATCTGCCACATAAATGAATACCAATTAACTCATCCTGTTTTTAATTACTCTGTTAATTACACACAGGCAGCAAAAAGGATGGCAGGGGAATAGGGAAAGCATGCTCACAACCCCCCCTTTCCCACCTTGCTCTTGGCAAGGATCCGAAATGTGCCCAGATAATGATGGATTAAGGTGGCTGGTGAAAACCATGGCTCATGGCCAGCTCCAGCACAGCGGCTCCCTCCTGGCCCAGGTGGGTGCTACCGGGATGCCTTGCAGGGGTATTTCCCAGCACCCACCCACGCCGCCCTGTTTCGGAAACCCTGAGTCCCACGGGACACGCCAACGCCGCCTGCGTCATCCCTAGTGCCAGCAGCGGCTGCGGCACAGCCCAACTGGTTTTCCCAGTGCCACGTTTGCTCTGAAAACATCTTCTGGGGGAGACAGATCTCGGGATGCCAAAGCACGCGGGACAGACAGGAGGACGGAGGTGGCTTCATGTGGGCAGCATCTTCATGGATGGACTATATACATCCTCGAAGCATCCATGCCAACCCCAGAGCCCTCCCACTGCCAAGGGGCACCGCTTCAGCATGGCCACGGTGGCACAAGGTGGATGTCACCCCGCAGCGAGGCTGGTGGTGACTGCCGAGGGACCCTGGTGCCAGCAGCCCCTCGCCACCCCTCCCGGCTGTGGGAAGCTTTCCAAGCGAGCAGATGGGGCAGGGGAGCGGCGGCAGCGAGGAGGAGAGCAGAAAAGGCTATTTTCTCACGCTACATATTTTACGAGTCGAACATTTTGTGCATTTCAGCCTTGCCTGGAAAAGCATCTCGGGCTCAGCCCCGGCGCTCCATGTTGGAGCCTGTGAGTCAACAGTGGCTGGCAGTGACGGGGCCAGAAATGGGGTCCCCCAGTGCAATGGG
>VZRI01006867.1:843196-875901 GCA_013397515.1 Upupa epops
TGTATGGGGACACCGGGAGAGAGGAGCTGTATGGCACCAAAGGGTGCACGGAGGAGGCACCGGAGGGATATAGGAGACAAGGCACCGGGGGTTGCAAGGCACCGGAGGGGGCTGAGCGGCGTTTGAGGGGTGTACGGGGGTCAGGGACCACACGGGTACCGGGCAGGGCCGTGCACGGAGTTTAGGGGGTGCAGAGGACAGGGGTTTGTTAACGGTTCTGGGGTCACAAGGGGCTGCGGGCGCTGAAGGCTGAGGGGTGCATCGCTACGGAGGGGCTGCACGGGTGGAGGATGCGTGTTCCGGTGCGGCTGTGCGGGGCCCGGGAACTGTTTGGGTGCGTTTGAGGGTGGCGGTCAGGTCTTGTCTGGAGCCGTGGGAGCAGCCACGGGACTGACGGGGATGTTTGCAAAAGGCTGGGAGGCTGCGGGGGGCCGCTCCGCTTCCGTCTCCGGAGACCAGAGGGACAGGCTTGACACAGGAGTGGCTCAGCCCCGACATCGGTGCACAGCCAGTCCCATGGGCACAGAGCCCATAAGCACCCCACGGTCCACATGCCCATCCCAGGCTGGCCTTGGGGTGCCCCCACCCCCTTTGGTCTTGGCAGAGCTCCCTAAGGTGGCTACGTGGCACCAGCACCATGTGAATGCCAGCGTGGCCCTTCCTCTACAGCCATGCCCGGCAGTGGTGCATGTGTTCAGGGCCTGTGCCAATTTGGGGGGAGCATTAGAAATTTCCCTCTACCCCCACCCAAGTCATATACGATATTGTTGCCCGCCTGTGTGCTGGGGAACACGAGCTCTGCTCATGTGCCTGTGAGCCAAAGCCCGGCCTTTCTGCGTAATTACTCTGCTTGGCAGATGCCTTTCCTCTGCCAGGCTTTGCCGCCCGTATGGTTGTTGTCTTACTCATCCTCACCCGTTTCCCAGAGCTTGGGGACACTAAGCCACTGCTGCTCGGCTGTTGCACAGCTGCTGCCAAGGTTTTGGGTGGCACCACTGCTGCAGAACAGCTACAGACATGAGTGACGCACAGCCACAGAGTGGTCACAGCATTGGCACCCTGCAGCTGATGTGTGGCCATTGTGTGACCATCGCATGACCAGTAAATAGCCATCATATAGTCACTACATTACTGTTGCATGGCCACTGTGTGACTGCTGCATGGCCACTACTGCCCATTGCATGGTCACTGTACAGTCAAGCTCCACCTCATGTCACCCCACTGTCATGGTCACAGCAAGAGGGTGCCGCAGCACCCCAACCTGGTCTCCTTCGTCCTACTTTCCAGCTCTGATTTTGTCTTCCTTGTCCCCAAGGTCTGACATGTCCTGCTGTGCTACACTGCCCCGCTTTGCATCTGTTGCCTTGGCTGGTACATGCTAATGCCAGGGTGCCAGCGTGTGCAGTCCCCCACCAGTGCACACGTTGAGGCACAGGGGACCAGGAGTCACAAAGGCAGCCCAGGAATCCCCATTTCTGTGGGTGTTTCTTTGTGCTCTGTTCACCAGCAGAGTAACCAGAACCAATGCATCAGCCGTCCACTGGTGCCATGCAGTGAGCGCAGCAGTGACCAAACCCATCCCTAACATGGGCACTTCACAGGGACCTGCCAGGCAAGCCACAACCCCTCCAGCCTGTGGTCAGTTTGGGGTGTAGATGATCTACCAGATACGGATCGCCAGCCAAGGTGGCTGAGCTGAAGCTGAGCCCGGCAACAGTGAGCCCAGCAAAGGTGGGATGCAGCCAGGGCCACGGCACCAGCACAAGATGCCCATGAGCTGGTGGGATGGGGCGCATGGTGGACGGCAGCATGCAGAGCCAGGGCGGGCAGGAGGGAGCCCGGCTGAATCCCCCCCGGCGGCGTTTGGGTGGCAGGGTCTGCTGCGTTTCTGTGCCGTGCGTGCAGCCTGTAATTTTGGTCTATTGAAGTCATAATTCACGACTGTGAAAATAAACATTTGTGTTAGCTCGCTTTATTCCGCAGGGCCCGTCTGAATGATAATCATTCCCCGCTGGAGTACTCGCATGTGTGGCCTTGGCTGCCAGGACAAAGACTGGGGCACCTGTGACCGTGCCCATGGTCATGCCCGTGGCCGCCTCCTTGCACTCCTTGGGTAGGTTCTCACCATCCTGTGCCAGGAGGAGGCTTGGACTACCTCTGGCTGTCCCCATGGTTGTCCCCCTGGCTATCGCCGCGGTTGTCCCCATGGTTTTCCCCACCGCACTGGCCCCAGGGCTACCCTGGTTTCTCTCCCTGGTGCTTCCCCTCTCCCCATTTGCATCTTCCCAGCCTTTATCTTTCTCCCAGTCTCTGTATTGCTGCAATTACAGACACTTTAAAACACAATGATCTGGCTGTTAGTGTGATGGATGACAGAACCTTTCTGTCTGGTTTAAATCATTGCTGAGAGTGAGCAAACTTCCCGGGCTTAACCCTTTCATGCCCTTCAGCCCTCCCTGCTAGCTCCTGGTCGGCTGCTGCCATGTGCCCCGTGGTCACACATCCACCACACACATGGGTTGCATAGATTTGGGTGAAGAAAGGAAATTAGCATCTCGATAGGGAACAGTCCCCCATCCCTCAGCTCCCTGGGTGCGCAGTGTGAGTGCAGAATGGGACCAGCCTTACACTGGCAGTGCCAGTGGCCCCACTCTACTGCGGTGGGAAAGCAACGGCCATGCTGGGAGATAAGCGCCTGCCAGAGCCTGATAGTCAGCCTGGATCCCAGCCAGCCCAAGCGACTGGCAATCCTTCCCCCAGCAAATCTGGAGCTGGGGAGGACAGAGGCCCTGCTGGCTCCCCACCAGGCAGAGAGGATGGAAACTCCTGTAAGGGCTTAGTGTCAAGGCATGTGACTCAGGGTGAGGGAACCAACGGCACATGTCACGCATGTCATGGCAATTCACCTCCCTTTGTTTTGAGGACCCAGCATCTCCCAGATCCCAATGTCCTGCTCCATGTCTGTCCTCCCCAGACCTGCCAGTGCTTCCTCTGGGGGTGTCTGGATCCCACTGGAGGGTGGGTGAAATCACCCATCAATGGGTCATTCCCATGCAGGAGGGATGTCCTGCATCCCTGCTTGGTGTGCTTTGGGAGAGGGATGTGCCAGACAAAGGAGGTCCCCAAGCACAGCCTGTGTGGGAATGGTGGGGAATGGTGCCCGGCACTGGTTGCCAGAAGATAAGGTGTTCACTGAAGTCGGGTGAGGGCAACTGGCACCAACCCTTGCAGGAAATGGTCAACACCATTCGTTATCCAGGCCCCATATCTGCCCATGCACATGACCCCCTGCCCGCTATCAGGGCAGACACAGGCTGAGGGTAACACAGTGGGTGCTGTAAGCTCATGATGTCCTCAGGGCAGCCTCAGTCCTATGTCTTTGCAATCACCGTGGTGTTAGGATCACTTTTCTCATGCTGTGGATGCCCAACCATCCGTTCTGACCCACCACCTCTCTCCCCGTAGCTCTCATCCAGCCCCTTGCTCTGTTCTTGCCAGCACACCGTTGTCCCTCTTCTCCCCAGCCCTCCCAGAGCTCCCACAGCCTGGGCTCTGGCTCTGCCCCATCACATCCCAGTGTGCCTGTAAGACCTGACTGCTGTTCAGGCTTCTTCATCTCCCTTTGCAAGCCCCAAGCTTTATAAAAAAGCTCACAGTGTTGATTTATCACACCTTCCCCTTTGCCAGGAACCACATGGAACTGACCGGCTGTGGGCAGCACCCATGGGTACCCACAGCCCTACTGGCTGTCCTGCTGTGGCCCTGCTCTCACGGGACCTCATCTGGAGGCAAAGGCACTGAGCTGTGCCGGTGCTCAGCCTCAGGCATGCCGCAAGTTTCCTGTGGCGCCCCCAGCGAGTCTGTCTGTCTGTTTGGGTTCCCCAATTTCCAAATCTCCATCCTCTCCCAGCCAGGGAGCAGAGCATCCCCGAGAGTCTCTCAGCAGTCCTTGCTGGATGTGGCAGTGTCAGCAGCGCTCACCCGGTGCAGTGCTGAGCAGAGCTTGGGGACAAGGTGGGGATGGTTGCTCATTGCAACTGCAGCGATGGACCAGTTTGCAACACAGGGACCAGTTTGCTCAGAGCATCCGTGTGGGGACACCACTCTGAGCACTGGGAAGGGTCAGTGTGACCGTGGGTGGCCCCATTGCCCTGTTCATACGCATGGATGTGATGACCTGAATCTTGGCACCTAAAACTCCAGCTCAGAGTGAACACCAGGAGCTGGGCTGGAGCCCCCGGTGTTCTTCCCTTGGCATTTTGCTCACAGCAAAGGCTGGCACTGCCTTTCCCTGTGCGTTAATTCATTGGGGAATGCCTGGGGAAGATAAGGGACTGGTAGGGAGCCAGCAGCCAGGGAAGATGGCTCACCCGCCCGCTGGCTATCACCGGCCACAGCTGCATCCGCACCACCGTGACATCTGCTTGGCAGGAAGTGGTACTCGCCAGCTTTTCTGCAGAAAGGGGGGGGTCATTTGCTCCTGGCTTCCCTCTGCACCCACTTGTGGGGGTCCCTAGACTTGGGGTCACCTGACCTGCAGCTGCTACTCCAGACCCACACTTCCTCAGCCAAGGGCTGGAAAGATCAAACCCTGCAGCCGTCTGTCAGGAAGCAAATCCAGGAGCTTTGTGGCCTTCCTACCACTTCCATAAAGAGAAGGGGATAAAAAGAGCGTCTTCCATTAAAAGAAAAAAAATCCTGCTTTCCTGGTGAACAGATTCGTTCCTGCTTCATGGCATTCAAAGGGAAACCGGCCCCGAGTGCTTATCATCCTCACTAGCCCTGAGCTGCAGCCTCCAAAAAATCACCGGCTTGGCTTAAACACCAGGAGACTTGGGGATATGACACCATTCCTCTGGGTGCTTCAAGGTTTCAGAGCTGCTGGGAGCAAAGTTTCCAGCTTTCCCTTTGCCAGTGGAGATGTGGAAGGTATTTCAGTTTCAAGGCAGAGTCAGCCACGTGCTGCCCCACCTCTGGGAGCTGGTGCTTTGGGGTGCAGAGATGTTGCTGACATGGGATCGGCAACCAGTGGCAGCACGAGTGGTAAGTCCTGCCAGCCTTGTCCTTGGTCAGTGGGAATGTGCAGGAGATGCTGAGAAAAACTTGCTCAGCTCACCTGTTGAGCGCGCCACGGCAGGAGAACCACAGTGCAGCTGGTCGCTGCAGCTTCCCAAGAGTGTCCTCTCTCCGTGAGGACTTTTGCAGGGCTGGGCAATGGGAATGGTGATGCTGAACCTCCATGAAAGCCATGATCTTGGGGCTTGGCCCAGGAGCATGTGATACCTCTGTGCATTGCCAAGGTGTGGGGAGACAAGAGCAACTCTCCACCCCACCATGGCACCACAGCTGCCCTCTCTGCCCCTCACCCAGTGGGCAGCCCACTGGAGTTAACAGTGGGTTCACACTCTCCCAAATCATGGTACTGGTCTATGTCCAGGCCTCCCTATCTCCCAGGCTGCAACTGCTTCCACAGGGCTCTGCAACAATGGGAATTTAATTAGCTGCCTTGCACCTCCAACACCTCCCATCCCTGCAAAAGTCAATTGGAGCCGACTGGATGCGATGCAGCCCAGCCTGCCTTCACTCTGGCACACAGCTTGGCTCCACAGCAGAACCCTCTGGCTGCTTTCAGAACCCTCCCTAGGCCAAAACGGTTCTGGAACTGGGCTCTGGCCATGTGTTGCTGGGAGCCACAGCCTCACGGCGGCGGGGAGGTCTGGGATTCGTTATGAGGTCCAGATGCACCGAGGCAGCGGGGGATGTTGCGGCTGTCTGTGACCACCTGCATCGCTTCCAAGTTCCCAGGCTAAAAGCAGGGCTTGTTATCAAGAACAAAAAATGTGCCACCTCTGTTGTATTTCATTTCCCTTTCTCCACCTCTTCCCTGCCCGCTGTGCATCTGAGATAACAGCTCCCCACGCTGAAGCCGGAGTGCGGGGCAGGCAACGGCCTCCCCAGCCCTATCGCTGCCTCGCTGCCCGCGAGGAAATCAGGAAGTTTGCAGAGATATTTGACCGACAAAATAAACATTTCTCTTGCCAAGCTCCCAACCGGCAGCTCGCCGAGCCCGCAGCAATCTGCACGGCTCCCTTCGCTGAACCTTCCAGTCAGCGGTGCCCAGTGCTGTGCCCACCCTGTCACTTTATCAGCTGGTGCTTCCCCGCCTGGGATGTGCCGAACGTTGGGGGTCTGGGGGCAGGGACCCCAGTGCAGCTCCTGCCCATGGCACTCAGATGTACCCCAAATCTTGCCCTGCTGCCCATCCTTGCTGCACCCCTGACCCACGGGGTGGGTGCCAGGAGGGGCAGAGCGCTGTGGCCAGGGTGCAGAGGGGTGTGTGAGGGGAAGCAAAGCCGTGGGCCAGTATTGTTCACTCAGGGCAGACAAATACCGGTGACTCAGCCGGCAGCCACTTTCCTTTCCGCAGCAGGCACCAGCCCTGCAGAAACCCCCTGGGACTCCTAGAGCTGCTGCAGCCCCTCTGCCAAGGCCAGGCTGTGGGGTACCCACTGCCTTGCATACAGCCAGTGATGGGGAGATGCCCCAGCCCCACCGAGCCTGAACGCTGCCACGCGACAAGAGAACAGCAGCACCCAGACAGCCTGCAGCGTCAGATCCTGACCCTGGCAACAAAAATCTGCTGCAGGCAGGACCTATTTGCTGCCAGGGAGTGAGCGTGGGAATGGGCTGCTGAGCTGCCTGTGAGATACTGACCCAAGAATGAATGAAAATACCCAGTAAACAGAGGGCTGAAGCCCTGTAAATAAAACATAATCGTGCCTGGTTACTCATTATGGAAAGGTTAATTACAGAACAGGCTTGGAATGGGTCCCTGTGATGCTGAACCCGTGGTGCCATGTGGTGCTGATACCAGGAGTGCAGCCATATCCCTCTGGCTGATCCCCACAGGGATGCACCCATGGCCACGTGTCACCCACGAGGAGCACCCACCTGCCTGAGGCTGCATTTGAGTGATACCCCCAGCACAACATGGCACAGCCACAGCCACCCACCACCTTCATCCCACCGTGGCACTGGCCTTACCTTGGCTGGTCCTTCTGCCACTCTGGCCCGGGAGAGGTGGCTGTCTGGCTTGGGGTGTCAGCACCCTGGTGTCTCCAGCTTTGCAGCCAGCCTGCTCCCACTTGTCGATGCAGTAGCCACGCTGGGAAGGAGATGCTGAGCACTGGTGGGTCACAGCAGGGTGTCCTGCCTGCCCGGTGCCTGCCCTGCAGGCTCATGTGATGGCCAGGGCTGGGGTGGCAGCAGAACCGTGTCCCATGGCCAGGGGGAAGGTGAACAGCTGCCGGGCAGTGATAATGCGGCGGGTGGGGGGAGGCTGGGCAGCTGCGCCCGTGTCCTTCCCCAACAGGAACCATCTGCGACCAAGCCCAGCTCTGCCTTCCCTATCAGCCATTCCGGTCTGACTTTCCAACAACTTCCCCTTCGCACCGGCTTCACTTCCTCACCGTGAGGGGCTGGCACAGTGCAGCTTGGCACGGCAGGACCAGCATTGAGGAGCACGGCGTGGCGCTGAAGAGCATGGCATGGCACCAAGCAGCAAAGCATGGCACCACTGTCATGGTGCACCTTAGCATGGGCAGCACCGTGCAGCTTGGCATGGCACAGAGTGGCATGGCATGGCTTGGCTGTCAATTTGCAGCACTGCACTGTCAATTCAGGATGGCACAGCCTGGCATGGCATGGCATGGCATGGCATGGCATGGCATGGCATGGCATGGTGGCTGACAAGTTGCAGTACTGCACGGCATAGCCGGGCATGGCACTGCATGGCATGGCTGTCATGGTGCAGCACAGCATGGTGCAGCCTGGCACAGATTGGTGCAGCCTGGCACAGCACAGCATAGCTACCCTAAGGCCAGCCATCTCCGTGCCAGGCAATGGGCATCCTGGCAGCCACCAGCGAGAGAAACAACTTGTTAGAAAACTGAAAGGCAGCTCCGGGCTGCAGGTGGGAGGGAGGAAATGTGTCCTAAAAATACAGCAGAGCCTGCTCGGTCCCCGAAGGTGGCTGAGCAGATGGTGTGTCTCGGTGGCCACCTGCGCTCCCACAGATGGTACCCGGGGCTCCCCACTTCTTGCCCTCAGTTCCCAGGGGGAAACAGGGATGGGATGATGGGGTGTATGTGAGGAGGAAGGTCCCAGAACATGGGGGTGCAGGGGCAGAACAGATTGAAGCTGTCACTGGGAGGGTTTGCAGTGTCTCTGGGTGCAGCCAGGGCCCCAGGGGATGGCGAGCAAGGCCTGGGTGCTGTGGGGGATGAAGGGAAGCCCCAGCACAGGGCTGATGTGCTGGGGAACGAACGGACCTCACAGCTGTATGCTACTGCCTTAAGCCTCGAAGGGGTATGTCACAGTTGCCCCAAGCAAATCTCTGTCTTGTTGATTCCGGTGATGCTGGAAGTTCCCAGCTCCACCCTACCTGCCCTGGAGATGCTGCAGTGGGTGCCCCACTGGCAAAGGCAGAGCAGCCCAGTTTTAGGGACAGTGCTGTCAGAGGATTCAGCAGAGCATGGCTGCAGGAGGAGAGGGAAGCTGTGGGCTCCCAGCTGTGTGTCTTGGTGAGCAGGATGCTTTCCATCCATATTCCACGCTCTTGCTCCTTTGCTTTTTATTCCTGGCTAGAGGCCCAAGTGGGTTCAGCATCACTGGCTCAGGCTTTGCAGCGAGGGTCAGGTTTGCCTGCAGTGAGAGATGGAAAATGCGCAGGGGGATTAAACAGAGTGACCGCTCTTGGGGAGAGCCCTGGGGCAGCAAGTGAAAAACAGAAGGTTACAAGGCCAGCCAGGAAAATCCCAGGAGCAGCCCTGTGCCCTCGTGTCGCTTGTGGCCCGTGGCTTTTGTTTGCAGGCAAAGAGCCCAGCACCTGCTCAGACAGCTTTTGGCACTGGGCTCTGAGTCTAGGGGATGCCCCAGTGTGGGGGGACCCCTGGGGTCCCAGGGTCTGTCCCAATACAGGAGAACCCCTGGAGTCCCAGGGTCTTCCCCAGAATGGGGGGAAACCCTGTAGTCCTGGGGTCTGCCCCAGTGCAGGTGAACCCCCCTGATTACCCTCTGGGGAACCCGCTATCACTCCTAGACAGTTTTTCTCTGAGTCAGAGCCCTCAGTTTGCTGCTAAGCAGAAAATTCCCTTGACCAGTAAAGGAGAAGTGGGACAGGCTCCCACTGTCCCCACACGCAGAAAGCAGAAACCCCCAGAGGGGTGCAGCTGGGGCTCTGCTACAGCACCCTCCAACCTCTTTCACTTACCAGCTCCAGCATGATTACCCAGTGCTTGGGGAATGCCCCGGAGGGTGCCCCCTTGGCCCCAGGTACTGCTTGTGCCCTTGTGCTCCCTGCCTTCCCCTTCCTATCTGAGAAAGGGAAAACATCCATTGCTGGTTTATATAGCAACACTCGAAGATGCCTCTTCCATCCCTGGGAATTGCAGATGTGGGAGGGAGAGGCAGGAGTCGGGGATGGGAAGGAGAGTGACGGCCAAGCCGTGGAGCTGGCAGCTGCTGAGAGTTCACATGAAACACAAAGAGGAATTCTTTGAGTAAAAAAAAAAGAAGAGAAATCAAAGGGATGTGGAGAGGGAGATAAGAGGGAAGACAGAGCAGGGAGATGGAGGGAGCGGAGCGGACGCGGGCAGAGGGAGGCAGAGGCGCGAAGGCGGGGAGCCGGGGGAGCTGTCTGGCACGGGTGCTATCGGCTCTCTCCATCGCGGGAGCCTAACCTCGAGTAGTTTTTCACTGAGATTGGAGTGATCAGGTAGGGCTGCCCTCGCAGGCAGCTGCAGGGCTGTGAATAAGCACCTGCTTATCTCTGCCCAACGGCTGGTGGAGGCTGCAGATTGCGGGGAGGACGGGGAGCTGCCTGCCGGCTGCGATTTCCATATCAGCGCCCTGCAGCCGCCTGCACCAAATAAACACAACAGCCCCTTGGACAAAAGGTTAATTATCAATTTTCAGAAAGAGAGAGAGAGAGAGGGGAGGGGGAGAGAAGAGCAGAATGGGCTGGGCTCTCACCAGCCACAGGGATGCACAGCTGTCCCCAGCTGGGTGCTGGGCTCTATGTCCCAGGTACAGTCCCTGGGCATCCCCGGGGCTGTGTTGGCATCTCCTGGACTCATGGGGACAAGGGATGAGGATGGAGATGATGGAGATGGGATAGAGATGATGATGGATATGGTGATGGAGATGGGTCTGTGCATGCACAAGGGCAGTGGGACTGGGAGGAGATGTAGCAGGGAAGAGCCCCTCATAGCTCCCCAGCTCAGCCCTGCGTGGGCAGAGGCAGGGTTGGAAGAAGACACTCTCTGCTCCTCCTCATGGACTTACAAGTCCCTGCTGGCTCCATTTCCTGCAGCTGTGTTTCTGCTTTCAGTGCCTTCCTCCTCTTATCTGGGTGGCTGCAGGCTCCTAGATTAGCTGGGTCATGGGGCTCAAGGGAGAGCGAAGAGGTGCACTGATCACTCACTGTGGGAAGAGAGAAGAGGAAGGTGGCAATTCCACTGCTTCTGGGTTAGACCTGGTGAAGACATCAATCCCTGTTCTTGGGGTCAGGGCTTGCCTCTTGCTCCTGCTGCTTGGTAACAGGGTGTTAAACATGGCTCAGAGTGCTGCTGCTGCCCTGTTGGTCACCCACCCTGTGCCCTACACTTGCTTGGGCATGGGTTGGTGCCATGGGCCTGGGAAACTCCTCTTCCACCACAGACATCCCTGCAAAGGGCTGGATTTGCCATCCTGCAGTGTGGTCCTACCCTGAGCACAGCCCAGCCAGGGAACACAGCCCTGTGTGTGCTCGTGATGGTCCCAGATCACTGAGGGGGATGCAGATCCCAAAAGGGTGGCATGGGACAGCAGCTGGGACACCACCAGGAAGCCTTGAGCCCACATGGCACCAGATTTAGCCACCAACACGCTCCTAAAAATAGCTGAGAGCTGGGAGGCTGGTGAGCTGTATCTGCTGCCATGGGGAGAGGATGGGGAGCTCTGGTTCTTGTGTCATGGGGTTTGGGGTGCATGGGCTGGGGTGTATGGACTGGGTGATTAAAAAGAGGGGTGCATGGGTGGGTGAATGGGGCTGAGGTGCATGGATTGGTGTGCATGGGGCTGGGATGCAAGGACTGGAGTGCATGGGGCTGGCCCCAGCATTGTTAGGCTGCAGGAGTGCTTGAAGCTACTGGCACAGGAGGATGCAGCCAGCTGTGTGCCAGCCTGATGCCTGGGGCAGAAGGACACAGGGATGGAGATGAGATGCTCTCAGGGTTGGGACGGTTCTAATCCACTGGGGAATTAGCTGTGGCTAAGAATATTTGGGGTTAATATTATTTAGCACTTAGCACTACCATGCAGGCAGGGCTTTGCAGCTTTCCCCTGATGGATGTTTGCGGGATGAGAGGCTGGGTTTCACTGGGGAATATGGGATGAGGTGCTGGGGGCAGAGCTGGAGCTCAGAGAACTGTGGTAACTGGTAGGAATTGCTGTGGGTTCTGGTGTAGCCACAACCTGCTCCAAACCCCAAGAGGGGTCTGGCCTCTGCCATCGCAATACACACTAGAGATACCAGGCTGCATACATGGGGGAATGCAGGCAGTCCCTCCTCCAGCTTCAACCCAGCCCCCTCCAAAGCTAACCCCAGCCCAAAATACTAACCCAAGGCCCATCTGGTGTCCAAGTGAGGAGCACAGATGTGTTTGGGATTTCCAAGCCGGCTGGCAGCCGTTCAGACCTGTCGCAAGCTGCACCTGCTGCAGGATATTTTCCCTTCTGGATTTAATCCGCCCTCCCTCCAACAGTCCTCAGCACCCCCTGGGGGCCAGTCAGGCAATGGGAGACCCCCACAAGCGATGACCTGTCTGCCCTGTGCCCATCCCCACCATAAATATGGATGTAGAAGAAGGAAAGGGATGAATTAAATGCACAAGCAGAGAGGCTGATGTGGGGAGAGGGACTGTGGGGTGCCCAAATCTCAGCCTCCCCCCTCCAGGAGATATATGAGGGGGTATGGTGTCAGAGCCTTCTTCCCCGGGATGAATTTCACCCCTTCTTAGGTCTTTTGGGAAGGTCAAAGGGGACATCTCAGTGACGAGCCCTGGCCTGCCACTCCTGCAGAGTCCTCACAGTTTCATTGCAGGCAACGAGCCCAAGGGATGCTCTCAGGCTGGAAACTTGCCAGTGCATTACCCAGTCCCCCAGTTCCCCCTGCCCCCCCCTCCCAAATTAACGTGCTGTTATTATTTTTTAACAAGGCTCTCCCAGATCAGATGTTGACCCCTGTAATGATCGCGCAGCCCGTGGAGGGAATAAACAGCAAATCCCCTTTTAAATGAGGCCTCTCTGAGGGATTAGGAGCGAAGGGGTGGCCTCTCCCTCCCTCCTGGGCCAGGGGCTGCCTGTGCTGATATGCAGGGCAGGAGGAGGACTCGTCTGTCCGTCTGGCCTGTCTGAAGTGGTCCGGTGTGATATGGAGTGATTAGGATTAGACACATCCAGGATGAGAGTTTTTTCACCAGATAGAGATGATAATGGGACCCATGGGGAGGATTACAGTCCCTGTCTCTCCAAGAGAGCTGCCATCTGCGTATCCGTCTCCTGACGTGTCTGCTCCCTCCATGTGCCCAGTTTGACTCTCCTTCGTCTGTGCTGTGTTCTTGGGCGACAACACCAACCCACTGCACCCGATGGGGATGGACTTCACACCCCATCCCCAAGAGGGTCATGTGGGAGCAAGGGCTCATGGTCACCCAGGGTGGGAGGTGAGGTGTTCTGCACATGAGCACAGCACCCAGCATCCCTGCATCACTGTATCCCAGTATCCCTGGGGTACTCAGGCATCCGTCTACATCCCCATGGCATCCAGCATCTCCCTGCATCTTCAGGACACCCAGCATCTCCCTGCATCCACAGGCAATCTCTGGAGCTGTGCCGTGCTGTTATCTCCTGAAGATCAGGAGAGGTACTCAGTTCTTGCTCTAAAACTATCACAGGGCCCTGGGCACTGCAGACCCAAGGTGGTGGCACTGATGGAGAAGACATCTCAGAACCTCAGGCTACCAAGAGAAAGCCAGGCTGGGAACTGGAGGGAAGAAGGGCAAAATCCTAGCCAAGGTTAGGGTTAGGGGTCAGTGAGAGGAGAAGAGCTCTGTGGATATTGTGATGAAGATGTGTTTTAAGGACTAAACCACACAGTTGCTCTTTTCCTTTCTAAAATGGACCCATCTCTCTCATTTCTGCTTAAGCCTTGAGGATGGGGATAGAGGAGTCCTGTGCACCCAGCAGTGCCCAGCTGAGGACACCATCTCTATGGCTGTGCCAATATCAGTGCTGCAGTGCTGGGCAGATTGTCAGGAGTTTGCTGCCTGCAGCACCCTCAGCCACTCTCCCTCAGAGTGGCACCAGCGATGCCTCCTTTTTTGGGGTTATCTCCATCACTCAGGGGATGCTGGCGGGGGCAGGGTGACATATCCAGTGACAGCACAGTTGAGGTTCAGCAGCCCCTGGCCTTTCCTATTCCCATCCTGGCCACAGGGGAGGGGAGAGTGGTGAGAACTTGCCCGTTCCCATCACTCACCGTCGCCACTCCCCACCAGCAACATATTTCCCTGCTGAAGTCAGAACCATCCAGCAAAACCCACGGCTCCTGCCAGGCACCAATTACACAAACATCTCCTGTCTGGGCTAGAGCACCCTTGGCCATGGTTCTGTGCACAGTTGGTGGCACTGGGGAACCAGGGTGTGGCCAGCGGAGCCCTGGTGAAGGCTGGAGCCACCACTGTGCCCGCTGTCATGATGCAGAGAGAGAGTGGCACGTGGAAGTTTGGATAAATCCTTAATTGAAGTCTTGGCTCCTGTTAATTATATTAAAGGCAGAGTGAGCGATGGGCTTTTTATTAGTTAATGAGGATTTTCATTTTCCAGCAGAGGAGCCCTTTGATGCTTCCAGGACTAATGGCTGTTAAATTCAACTTGTTCATGTTGCCGGTGGCAGAGGGTGACGGGGAGCAGGAGCAGCTCTGGCCACGGAACCACAGGGGCTGATGTTACTCAGGGCGGGTAGGGAGGCAGTGATCACCATGCTGAGAGGATGGGGATGCCCATAGCCAGAGCTGGAGCTTACCCTGCTCCCAACATGGATTTTTACAGCCTATCTTTCTAAACCTGTGGCAGACTGGAGCTCTTCTCCTGCAATTAGCATTTATTATGATTATTTCGCATTCATTACCAGCAGAGCCGAGAGCCAGCGCTATGCCCCATCTGAAATAATTTGCAAATTTCTTTGCATCGAATTTTTTCCCTGCTCTTGGAGAGAAGGGCTGTACCAACAGTTTGCTGTGAATATTCAGAGCCTGAGATCGGGGAGGAGATGCCATCCCTGCCGGTCCCGCACCCCAGACACGTGGCTGGGCGGCTGCTCCCCAGCCAGATGATTTGCAGCTCTAATCAAGACAGAGCATATTTGGAATTTCAAATGCTAGCAGGGAAGAACCAAGCAGGAGTCTGGGCTTTGGGGAATATTCAGGAAGAAAATGGGCTTGGCCTCCTCAACCTCTGCTGCAGCCCCACGGGGTGCCAGGATGGGACCCCTCTGCCCTGTGGCAGTCTGGTGGGTTTTTCTCCCCCAAAAACCCAGCAGCTATTTAAGCACTTTTGGGGTGCTGCTGTGGCTGGGGATGTGCCAATGGGACAGGGTGGGGTGAGATGAGCAGAGTGCTCCAGTGCCTGGGTGGCAGCAGGACCCTAGGCAGCAGGGACAGATGCTCCTGGGTGCTGGGGGTAGAACAGCTGCTGAGCCACCCCTGACTCAATCCCACAACTGGGAACGTGTGGGGCAGTAGATGTGGCATCCCTCAGGCCCCCTAATGGAGACCCAGTCTCCTTCAGAAGGGACACACCACACCGTGTGTGGCTGCTGTGGGGCAGGAGCGGTGTGAAGAGGGGCAACATCCCCAGTAATTTACCCCTCATTCTTCCCCATCCCCTTGCGTGGGGGGAGCTGAGGGGGGACAGCTTCAGCTATCAATGGTCCTGCCTTGATGGGAATAAAATATGCACTGAAAGACATGAAAATGGAGTAAATAAAAGAGATAAAAATGGAACGATCAAGCCAGCAACTTCTCCTCCTCTGATTAAAAAGAGGGAGCAGGGCGGCTGGGGGGGGGGGAGAGGGGATGCGCTGAGCCCTTGAAGAGGCAGCTGCTGCTGCAGCCGCAGCTCTGATAAAGGGGTTGAAGCAGCCTGTTTGGGAGAGATAAAGTGAAGTCCCAGCGTTTACTGTCCTCAATCCAAGCCTTACCATCAATATTAATACAGCCTGACAAACTGGCGTTTAAGATAGAATAAATATAGACTGGTTCTGCTATTACCTAGACCTTATTAATCTGCTTGGAGGCATTTAAATGCCGTTCAAAATGTGGAGTTTACTCGCCAGCACTTCAATAGCTTTACAATCCATCAGTGTTTTGTTTTCCAACCCCCCTCCTCCCTGCCTATGTGTCCCCACCAACCTGCACCCCTCTGGGATGGGGAGCACCGGGGTGGGAGCATTGCTGTGGGATGATGGCAAATGAGATGAGATTGTCTGGGGACATCAGGGCATGGAGGTGCAAACCCCTTGGGTTGGTGAGTGGCACATCCAGGAGTCGGAGAGGTGTGAGTGGCTGCCAGGGGCCACGGCACCCATCTGCTCTGGCCCTGCCCAGTCTGGACAGGAGATGCTGCATGGTGGCACTGCAGCATTTTCAGGAGAAAATAGCTGGAGTGTTCCGTGGGTGCCTGGCACCCTTCCCCAGGCCACCCTTCTGTAACAGAGACCCAGTGCCTACAGGGACAGCCCAGTGCCATGTAAATAATTGGGGCATCCTGGTATGTGGTGGAACCCATGGGTATCATGAGCACGGTGGGGACATCCCAGTATAGGGCATGTCCCTTTGGTGCCAGGCATATGGCAGTGTGCACCCTGGTATGGGGCAGGACCTTTGGGTGCCAGACATATGGCATGGGCACCCTGGTACGGGGTTGGTCCATGGGTGCCATGGACAGAACAGGGTGATCCCGGTATGGAGCAGGACCCGTAGTTGCCAGTCGCATGACAAGGGCACCATGGCACGGGGCCCCGAACGAGGCGTCGGGCACAGATGGAGCGAGCGGGTGCAGGAGCAGGGCAGAGTAGGGACGAGCGAGCAGGCGGCGGGAGCGGCGCTCATTAGACGTGGATTATTCATCGGCAGCTTCTGTCGCCTGCCATCTGTTCCCGGCTGTGAGGCGGGCGGGCGGCAGCAGCCTAACGGGGCTGACGCGGCCCCACTCCTGCTGTCACACCTGGGCTGCTGCAAGAGCCAGCACCAAGCCGGGCTGGCACTCCTGTGCTGGCTGGGTGGGCTTCAGGGTGCCCCTGTTGCCCCCCAGGACAATGCTCAGCGGGGTGGGTGCATTGTGCTGTGTGTGCCATGGAGTACCACTGCGGCGATGGGCCTCTTGTTTGTACCAGACTGTCTCCTCTACTGCATTCCTCACCGGAGACCAGTTCCCTGCCTGCTTACTCAGTGCTGGATGGAGCAGGGTTAGGCACCTGCCACCCGTCCCAGAGCTCATGCGTGACCGTATATGGCAGCACGCAGCCCCAGGGTGTGCTCCTGCTCTCCACCTCACTCTAGGCTGGATGGGAGTGGAGCCCCAGCACCACCATCCACCTTGATTATTATGGTTGTTATTAACTGTAGGATCTCAGATCTGGTAGGGGGACTCAGCTCTGATCCCCCAGCATGGGCAATGGGATTCTCACTCATACTGGTCCAACAAGCATGTCCAGCAGTGAGGAGGTGGGAAGAGGGAAAAGGGTTTGCACCTCCTCAGTGATGCCATCGGTGCCATGGCTGGCAGCACTCCTGGTGCTCAGCCCCGAGCAGGATCATGACCCTTCCCATCATAAAGACAGCTCCACGCTGAACCCAGGGTTGGACTGTGCATCCCTGCCCAGAGCAGGGAGGATTTTCCTCCTTGGAGCTCACTGTACCCTGAGCAGCACCTTCATCCTCCTGCCTTTTAATTAAAGCACTTGATGAACTGTGTAATGAGAGCATGGCATCGCTGAGGGCTCTGCAGGGAGCTGCTGGTGCTGAAGGTGAGGTCCCAGCATGTGGGACATGTTTCACCCCGCTGTCCCTTCCCTCATGTCTCTCATGCTTCTGCCCCTCAGCTGCATCCCGCTGCTCACGCGGGAGGATGGGGGCACTCACCAGGCCAGGAGCTTGCTGCTCACAATTGATAATTGCCAGGTTTTAATTACTCGGCAGCCGAATGACCTTTTGCATCTGACAGAGAAGCCATGAAACATCTCCCTGAGCGGGAGCAGCTGTGCGCTGGGGACAGGAGGGGGCTGCCATGTCACCAGCTTCATCCAGACCTGTGGGTTATGGGGATGAGGCCAGGGGATGGCACTCTGGTGGCTGAACATAGGGACCCCAGGACCTTGCTCATCCCCAGTGCTCCCCGCTGGCTGCAGCAGGAGAACAAGGAGTAAAGGACTGGATTCAGAGCCTGGTGTCCTGCAGCGTCAGGGAGTGCAGCTGAGGATACCAGGATGGGAACAGGACTGAGATATCCAGAAACAGGGTTCCATCACCATCCTCAGATCATGGTCTGGCTTTGTCCTGGGATGGAGCATCCCTGGATTAGTGCTGGTTCCTCAAGTCCTGGCACGATGCAGGATCTCTGGGGTAAAGCCTGCACCCCAGGCTCCAGCCCAGCCCAGGGTGCAGTGGGTGGCCCCACACAAGTAGGTTCCTATCACCCCTTCACTATCAAAGCTGAACAGGGGAACAGGTTGCCCAAGGAGCTGGTTGAGGCTCTGTCCCTGGAGATGCTGAAGGTGAGGCTTGACAAGGCTTTGGTCAACCCGATCTAATAGAGGATGTCCCTGCTCGCTGCAGGGGGACTGGACTGGATGATCTTTGGAGGTCTCTTTCAACCCAGGCGACTCTATGATTCTAAGCTGCCCTCAGAGCAGCCCCATCCCTCATGTCTCTCTTTCTTCCTAGCAATAAACCCAGCCTTTAATAAGGCAGATCCTGCGCTGCCATCAGCATCTCCCCACGGCAGAGCCTCTGAAGCCAGCAGAGCCCCTGTTTGCCCCCCACTCTGTGCTTGCCCACCTGCTGCAAGCCTCCTCCGCTGCCTCCCGCTGCAAGGAGCCCTTCTCCTGGCGATAATTACTTAAAAGTTCGGTGCCGGGAGAGGTGGGGGGAGGGATGTATTAAAATGCATGTGCACAGCTTGGGCCTTGCAGCAGATGTTGGCATAATTAGAGAGGAAAAAATTATGAAATTAATTTGTGGTTCAATGTAAATTTTGGGTGTTGGGGGGAAAGCGTGGTCCCCGCTTGCTTCCTGCACGCTGCCAGCGGCAAATGCTCCCTTAGTCAGGCAAGGACTGTGTCCTAGGGGTGTCTGGGGGAGCACCAAGACTGGCAATGGGACCCAGGTGATGTCTAGTCTTAGAGCTGTGGGTGTTTGGCGGCACTTGCACCAGGCTTCATCACAGTGAGGGGCTGGAGTGTGTGTCCAGAGAAGGGCAGTGAAGCTGGGGAAGGGTCTGGAGTGCAAGTGCTCTGAGGAGCAGCTGAGGGAAGTGGGGATGTTCAGCCTGGAGAAAAGGAGACTCAGGGGAGACCTTCGCTCTCTCTACCACTCCCTGTATGGAGGTTGGAAAATACTGTGTGACAAGACGAGAGGAAACGGTCTCAAGTTGTGCCAGGGAAGGTTTAAGTGGACCATGAGGAACAATTTCTTGCCTGAAAGGGTCATCAAGTGTCAGTGGTGAAGTCCCTATCCCGGGAAGGATTTGAAAACCATAGACTTGTGGTGCTGAAGGACATGGGCTAGTGGTGACCTGGCAGTGCTGGGTTGATGGTTGGACTTGATGATCCTAAAGGTCTTTTCCAGCCAAGAGGATTCTGCCCTCCTGTCATTCCGTGGGGGCACAAAGATGTGGGTCACCAGCCTGGGGAGATGGGCTATGGGTTCCTATAAAGGGATGCAAATAAGATCTGGGGAGAATAAGTCAAGAGTGGAGTGATGGCCAGGGATTGGTATTTTCGTTGGGTCCCACAGACTAGTTAATGCACCTAGCATTCCAACCAGCTTGGGAGACCCTTCTCCTTCCTGGGGACAGGGTTGATCCATGTGAGGACCATCCTTGTAGCCATTGCGGTGGCACTCCCAGAGTACACACTACAGCGGGACACGAGGAACAGCCCAACAGCTTCACTTTCCTCTCTCAGCTTCTCCCATCTCTTCTTCCTTTGGGAGCTGGAGAGGAATTAATATCCCACACCTCCTCTCAGCCACCCCCAGCCAGGGAGGGGGCACAGGCTGGGGTTAATGCACCCACTGATTGGCACCGTCCCACAGTTACGATTGCTCTGTGCTGCAATGCACCGCTGTCTGCTTTGCCGTTCCCAGTGTGTGACGGATGGCCTGTCTGAGGGCCAGCACCACCCTGCCACTGCCACCTAGGAAATCAGGGTCAGCCCCAGGGGCCCAGCCGTGACGTGGGCTGGGTGATGTGGGCAGATGTGCTGGGTCTGCGCAAGACCTGGCTGTTGGCATTTGCAGAAGTTGGGGGGGGTCCCTGAATTTGTGCTGAGGGGGAGAGTGATGCTGCAGCTGGCTGGTCCCAAAGGTGGGCATGAGTTGATCCTGGGGCACATCCTCACACCTTCATCCCACAGCAATGAGCTGAGTGGGCACAACAGCAAGGCATGGGCATGGTGGGCACACAGTCACCCCGGTGGCCCATGCTCCTGGTGTGACTCCATCTGGCCCCATCTGCTCCCACCCAGGCTCAGTGGGACAGAATGTGGGTCGTGGCGAGTATGGGTGACACACCGTGGTGTGGCCAGGGAGCAGCTGATCCCTCCAGGCTGAGTGGGGTTGAGCCGCCCGATTGGGATTACCCAGCTGCTGTCAGGCTGGCACAGGGTTTGTCTCCTCCAAAAGGTTCCCTTCCAGGGGATTACGGATAATGCATCTGGAGCAGCACTCGCTCATCCAGGTTTGTGATTTATCTGAAAATCAAATTCCAGTAATCTCGCCTGCCATCTGGCCCCCGTGGACACACCACCGGCCCCAGCCCCAGGCGGGAGGCAGCCAGGAGGGTCGTGGCGTGGGGTTTCATGTCCCCAAGCATCATTCCCAAGCTGTCATGGGGAGGGGCAGAGCTGGCTGAGACATCTCTGGGGGTGTAGTGAGGAACATGGGCAGAGGATGTCCTGGGAGAGCCTTTTTGGGATGGTGAGGGATGCACATGGATGTGGGCAGGACACAATGACCTCAGCCCCTTGCCAGGATACTCTAATATCCTGTGTCATTATGATGCCAAGATGCAGGCAGGACTCAGAGAGCTCAGCACCTTGCAGGGATATGGGCAGGAGGAGGTGATGGGGAGGAGTGCCGAATCCTGCCCTGCCCAGGGGACACGCTGGCATCAGGAATGTCCCAGTGTGGAAGGCAGAAGGCATCAGGATCCATCGTTTCCCCTGGCAGGGAGACCAAAGGTTTCAGAGCAGCCCAGGGGGCCGGGGTCCCCAGCGCTCCCCTCCCCGCCCCTTGTTCCCAGCTCATTAAGGCTCTCCCATTATTCTGACATTTGTGCGCGTCACGTACCGGGAAGAAGTAATTTACTTAGAAGAAATTAAAAGTTCATTTTAATTGAGCGCACACTGCAGTATGCAAATGCGGGGCGCATTATGTACACTGATGCAGAGACAAAGGCTGTAATCAACTGTTAACCCTCTGCGAGCCAGCCCCAGGCTTCTAGGCAGCGCTGGCACCGCACTGGCCGTGCTGGAGACCCCATAACCACATGCCGGGTGTCCCTCAGCCATGCAGCTCCACGACGTGGCAGCATGCACAAGGACAAACCCCTCCACACCAGCTCGAATGCAGGAGCCAGAGCAGGGTGCCAGTAGTGGATTGTGTCCCCCAAACCACTATGATGTGCTAGGGTGGCTCCAAGCCAGTGAGGTGGGGTGGGTGGTCAGGGCAGAGGACTAAGCCTGTTTGAGGAGCCTGGATGAGATGAGGATGCAGGTCCAAAGGCCCAGATGTGGTTTGTTGCACCATATCTGCAAATCCAGCAATAGCCAGAGGTGCTAGGGTGGTCACAGATGCAATGAGCCCATTCTATTTGCAGCATCCTCTTGTCCAGGAGTTTCTCAGCTGCATGTTGGTGGGGTATTCTTTAGGCTTTTCTTCTCTGTTTAAATGTTTTTGGTTTCTTCACTACCTGTCAGACCTGAGATGTTTTTAATGGTGGTGCAAACAGAACCCTTTCGCAGATGTGAGATGACAGCCCTGCTGCAGAAGACAGACAAATTACCTCTAACCTCAGCTCAAGACACCCACAGACTCCCAGACAAAGGGAGATGGTGGTGGGGAGGGATGCACAACAAGTTGTCGGTGCTCAGCAGCGCCACCCAACCCAGTCCATGGGTGCTGTATGGGTGCACCCTGTCTGCCAGCATCCCACAGCCATCACAAAGGGCTGCAGATGATGGCATGAGTGAGCGTCTGACTACATCATTCATGGGACAAAACCAAAAGCAATAGGGCACGCAGGGACAGAGCTGTCCCTTTGAAGGTGACACACTGAGGGCAACAAGGTGCTCTGTGCCTGGATGCAGGTCAGCAGGTGCTGTTGGAGATCCCTGCACCTGGCTCTGCCAAGAATGGCATGGACAGACCCAGGGTAGGACCCTGACACCCTGGTTTGGGAGCCAAGGGCATATTTCACCCAAGAGCCACACTGGGAGCAGGGCTGGGGTCAACCTTGGAGCTGGCACCTTTGCCCCAGCCACTCTCTTTGTCTATCTTGTGCTCCTAGGAGCTGCAACCCCAGCACCCCAAGTCGTCTCTCATCAGCACAGGCAACCAGGGTGGTCTGGACGGCTGTGGTGCTGTAGGGAGTATTTAATTGCCACTGCCTAACCTTTGTGTCCCATCCCACGTGCCGGCCGGGCGCACAGCTCTGCAGCTCCAGATGGCACCCGGGAAAGAGTTAAGTCCGCTGTGATCAACAGCAAGAAGCAAGTGGTAAACAGTTTTTCTCTCCCTCTGCTAAATTAATATGCAAATTCCACCCCCCTCACCCCCCCTGCTCTTGCTTCGAAATTAGCGAGGTAGAATGCTCAGGCTAATTATGCATTCAAACGAGCAGGCTTCGTTAATGTGCCACTAAGAGGAGCCTGAAAATGATTGTGAGACGATGAAATTGAAATTGGAGCACGGCACTTCTAATGCATCTGGAGTCACTCTTGCGTGCCCCGGCAGATGTAACCCGGCAGTGACCGGCAGCGCCCGCTGCCCTGCCCGCGCCTGGGCACCCGCAGCACCCGCAGCACTCTGCAGCACGCTGTGTCTCCACTGCTGCTCCTAAAAACAACCGAGTCACTAGGTTTCCCAGTCTGGGGATGGTGGAGTGGGATGGTCCTGCACTATGGACCCAGAGCTTCCAGTTTGGTGTAGGGATGGGACAGCCACCCCAGGGCACCCCATGGGTTGAGGAAGCACTGATGGTGCCCTGGTTGAGCAGAGCAGCTTCTGATGCAGCCGTTGACAGGCCCAAGGGTGATGTCACTGTCAGCCTCCGTGGTCCCAAAGTCCAGGGTTCTGGTGGGAGCACATTTCTTCTCTCCAGGCCAAATCCTGGCCCTCAAGGCAGCTAGCAGAGCCTGAGTATATCTGGTAAAGCTTCACCTCTGCTGTTGTTTGGATGGATAAGCCTCTGGATGCATAAACATCCTCCTCTACCTGGATGAGCTCCTGGGGATGCTGTAGCCTAATGGCTGCAGGAAAGTCACAGAAGGGGTCTCATCCCCACCATCACATCTCAGCAGTCTTGATGCCCAGCAATCACTGGCACATCCCAGCAAGGTCCAGACTGGCGACACATTCCCATCCATCACACGATGTAGCTCAGGACTATCCCATGACAGGGCTGGAGTCACGGTGGCACCAAGAGACAAGCTGGGACCGCTTCATCTGGCATGGCTGAGCCCCCCAGGGAAGTGGCACCCACAGGACTGGGATCTGTGGAGGCAAAAGGGGAAAAAAGGCTGAAGGTGGTAGGACTGTTTTGCACTGGGAGGTGTTTTACACTGGTGGTGAGCACCTGTAAGATGCAACAGACACACGAGATGAGGAGGGATCCATGGAGAAACATGCTTGGAATGCCACCAGCCCAAATCTATGTTAACTGGTCGCTGCTATCTGCACTGGTTTGGCTTCAGCCATGTGGTGTCTAAGCCCAGTTTCTCTTGAGATCAGGCAGCATTGTGGGCACAGCCAGCAATGCAGCCCTAACACAACAACCACAGTGGGGCCAGCCAAACTGACCCTCTCCACGAGGCAGAGAGGTAGATGTTGGTGCTGAACACTCATCAGAGGTGTGGACTTCACTGCAACTCTCCATTAAGAGGTAACAGCAGTGTGCCTCTGCTATCTGGGACATGCTGTAGCAGGTGGAGGGGTGGGAGGCAGCAGAGAAGGAAGAAGGATGCTCTGGAGGAGGCTGAAGAGCCATAAGCCAGCGGCACTATTAGCAGTCAATGAGGATCTACAGATTTTAGGTGCTCAGCTGCCAGGAATAAAGGAATTAATAAACAGACAAGGAGATGGGTATCCCCCACCAAAGGTGGGGAAGGGATGGGGGAGCATGAGGGACACAGCCCCTGGAGAACATGGTATCTTGGTGTGGGTGGGATGTAATGGCACAGTTTCATCCAGAGGGATGCTGAGCACCCTTAAAAGATGTTGACGATCTCAAGGGAGGCGTGCTGAATACCCTCAAGACATACCAGAAAGATGCTGAGTACCCTGGAGTGGTACTGAACACCCCAGAGGGATGTTGTGCACCCTGGTGTGATGTTGGACATCCCAAAAGGATGCTGAGCAATGCCAAGAACACTCCTTCACAAAGGAAGCCTCTGGGCTCAGAGCAAGCAGCGTCTCCTGCTGTGTGCCCAGGCAAGGCTCTTGGACACTGCTCCGAGGGCAGCTCTTGGACACTGGGACCTGCCCAGGCCAGCTCCACTGAGCAGTGTGCCCCAGGGTCTGGGCTGGCTGGCTGAGGGGGTTGTTTTCCCCCTTTCTCCAATAATTTTTCCCTCTGACTATGATGCATAGCAGTGCTAATTCGGCACGTTGCCATTAATTCCAGCACAGCTGCCGCTCTCTCCCTCAAGGCATTTCGCTAATACTCAGCTTCAGAGCCTCTCAGCAAATTAACATCATTTGTTCTGCAGAACATGTTTTATTTCTACACTACATGCATAGCTTATTATTCCGACAGAAACTCGGGGTGTGCAGGAGGCAGCGCCGGTAGGTACAGCTCTCCTGAGCCATTCCCAGCCCCAAGTGGGCGCAGGGACAGCGTGGCACAGCCCTCCCTGTCTCCTTGCTCTGCCATGCTTGACCTGAGCTGGAGCTGCAGGCATTTCCTCCTGGTGCCAGCGTGCTCTGGTGGCTGGTAGCACAAGGTGGGGTGGTGGCAGCATGTAGATCGTTTGCCGGATGGCATCTCCTGCAACCCTTCTGGCCTGAGCAGAGGAATGCTCCCATGTTTATGAACACAGATGGGACAGTAGTGATAGGAGGTCCCTTGGGGCCAGAACAGGATGGTCAGGAGCAGGTTGGTGGCTGTGGCAAAGACACCTTCCCCTGTCTCAGGCCAGGCCAGTAAACATGGGACCCAGCAGCCCCCTGCTGCCCACCACAGCCACCCTGCAACCACCCTTCTCTCAGGTTATTGCTCTAGCTGATGCATGCCTCTGGAGTCTCAGTTCACAATCCTCTGACCAGGGGGAGGAAGATGAAGGTGTGCTGGGCTCCACTGAGCCAGTGACTGCAGGCAAACAGACCCAAATTCCCAGCTTCTGCGGTCTTGCGGGATGTGACAGCAAAGGGCACTGGGATCCCCCAAGCCAGAGGTGCCAGCAGGACAGCTCAGCTCCTCTGGCAGCAATGCTGGACTGGACCAAAGCATCTCTCACCTGGCTCTGGGAGTTCCAGCAAGATCCCAGGGCTGCTGGTTGAAGGCGTGAGCTGGGCAGGGTGTCCCAAGCTGGGCAGGGTGCCACAAGCCGGGCAGCCTCCCACCCACCAAACCACAGCCCCCCGGCAGCGGTAATTTCAGGTCTTTCGCTTTGATTAAGGTTATTTAAGCTTTTTACCGAAACATAAAACCTGATTGTTTGCATAAACAACCTAATTGGATTATAGTGCACAGCATTGCTAATGCTGCTGGCTGCCTGTGAGCTGGCGACAGCACCAGCTCCACACTGGCACGCGGGACCTCCGGCTCCACCATCCATCCCCAGGCGCATGTGGCAGAAGGTGCATGTCCCGTGCTCTAGTGTGCACACACCCACCGCCTCACGCAGACAACAGACCCTGCCTTGGTGTGGGGGATGGCCTTTTGGGGACCTTGGTGTGCCCAGCATGTGCTTCCTGATGATGCCTTGTCTGCGTTGAGATGAGATGGGATGAAGCCCCCAGTCCAGCACCGCTTGGGCAGGAGCGAAGAAGAAACAGTGACATGAAATTGCTGAGCGGGAAGTGGGGTGCCAGGAGCCCTGGGTGGGAGGCTTTGCAGGAATGCTGCCGGCACAGCGTTTCCATGGCTGGGAGCTGCAGAAGGCTTTCATGGCAAAAGGCAGAGAGGCTCCATGAATATTTCATTAGGAAAGCAATGTGGTGTGCTGCAGAGAACATCTGGCTGGAGTCCCTGGAGACCTCCGCCTTGTGCAGGAAGCAGGAACTGTGAAATATGGAGGAAAACGAGGGAGAGGGGGAGATGAGGGGGAGCGTCCCGCAACACGGGCAGCATACCTGCGCTCCCCCAACCCACAATGGGCAGCACAGGGCAGGCGATGGGGCTTTGTTCTCCCGTGAACAGTGGCTCTGGGGAGTTTACGTGAGGTGGAGGGTCTGTGCCAGCCCCGTCTGACTGCTGAAAGGACCTTTTCTTTCTCCATGAGGTGTTTTGGGATGCAGTCGCAGCACAGACTGTCCCTCATGAGCAGGATGGTGTATTTAATTCCAGTATTCAGTGCAGGAATAGGTAGAGCTGTTCCTCCAGCTGGGAACTGCGATGCACAGGATGACTCTGGGGTGGTCAGGCATGGACCAGCCCAGCCAGAGGTGTCTGATTGGATGAGTCTGGTCCTCTTGCCTTGTACTACATCCATCTCGGGAAGGTGTTGATGCTTTCAAAGCTGAGCCTGGTGGTGGTGGGTGCTGAGGTCAGAAACCCTGCAGGAGGTTTGTCCTGGTGCTGTTGATGCAGATCCTCGAGCACATGGGTGCTGCTGGGCACAGCCTGGGCCCTTCAGAGGGGCAGAGTAGCAGGCAGTAGTCGGTGTGGGGGCTCAGCACTGACAACATCTCTGTTTCCCTTCAGTGCTGGCTCCTTTCCCCCATGTCAGGTGGGTCTGGTGTTCGGAGTCCTTTGCCTTCCTGTGGGTGCTGGTGGAGCTGTGAAGGCTCAGTGTTCCCAGCACATTGACATCCATTGCTGGCTCCAGCACCACTCCTGCAGCATGGAGCAGGCAGCAGAGCACATTCATCGATGCTGCTGGACTGAGGCTCTGCCCTGCATCCCTCAGTCCCCTCCCTAATGCTCCCAACACCCCCCTAGCACCGTGTAACACCCACCCTCATCCCAAATCCCTGCAGCCAGCACTCTGTGGTCATGACCCCTACATCATGCAATTCATGCCCACAGGACCATGAACTTCCTACGACCTCTTGCAGTGCCCTGTGGTTGCCCCCTTCCTTTCTCCTCCGCTCCGGTGCGATGGTAGGTGCAGAGCGCTCTTGTGCCCACTGCATCCTTCTCAGCTCAGCTCCACGTTAGCCCCAGTTTGGGAGCAGGAGATGGTTCCCACGTGCTAGCTCTGCTACCGGTAGGACTTAGGCTCACACCCTCCCCACTCTGCCGCCGCTCCCGGCATCGCCGCCGCTGGCAGACAAAGCCCAACTAGACAAAGCCACAACCTCCCTGGTGGCCCTGCGTGTGCAAGGTCAGGGATGGCAGATCCCCTGCTGCAGCCACTGGCCGAGTTTGGCCAGCACCGGGATCTCTGCCTGCTGTACCAGGCATCGCGGGGAAGGCCACAGGCGGGAGAGCATGGGATGGCCATGGAGGCCGCGGGCAGCCCTCGTGGGGTCGATCCCACCGGGACGTGCAGCCCCGCAGCAGACACATGCACGAGCACACGCAGCCTCCGCAACGACGGCAAATACCTCGCTCCTCGCAGGCTCCGCCGTCTGCCACCCGTCCTGCCTCGGCCGCGCTGTGCTGCTGCCACGCTGCCCGTCTTCCATGTGTCCCGCGCCACGATGGGCTGCCAGAGCCTCCTCTCTGCCGCCGGCAGGTTTTGGCCCCACGCTGCCTGCTGGCGTTTTGGCAGCCGCAGCCTCGCCGCTCCAGCGATGGCATGTGTCCATTATTTTTTTTCCTCCCCTCTCTCCCTTTCACAATCCGTCCTCCCCAGCCTTCTCCTCTGGTGCCTCCGGAGCCGCCTGCGGTGCCAGCTCGCAGGGGAAATTGGCAGCGAGAGCGGTGCAGGGATCCTCTCGCAGCTGATGAAGCCCTGCCAGGCGCGAGCAGCCCTTCTGCCAGCCACCAGCCTTGGCACGGGGGGCCAGGGGGCTGCAGGGGGCTGCTGACGCTTGGCAGCCCTTCCTCAGCGCCGTGTGCCCCAGCCACCGCCGCCGCGGCTCCGCTGCCAAAAGAAAAATAGGGGGGGAGGAAAAGAGGAAAATGGCAAAGAGAGGAGCTGGCTTCGCAGTGCCCAGTGGCAGGGGACCTGCTGGGGGCCGCTTCCCTTGGCCACAGCTGGTTGGGTGATGTCCTCGTGCGTTGGCGAAGGGCACAAGAGCCTGTCTGTGGGGCCGGCGTCGCGCGGAGAGGCTCAGCCCCATCTGTCTCCGCTCATGTCCCCAGCCCAGGCAGGAGAGCCCATCCTGGGGATGGCAAGTGCTGCCAGAGCCCAGCTCAGCGATGCTGCGTGGCGAGCACGGCTCCGGCAGACACACCTCTTACCCAGCATCCGTCTGCTGCATAGGGGGGCCCAGGAAATTGGGAAGGGGAGAGCGGAGGAGGGACTTCTAGCAATGGGTGGGTGGTTTTGGGGTGCCCTCCAGTCGTGTGTCACTCTCCATGGCCACTTTGGCCACGTGCGATGTGGCGTCCCCACCCAGAGCCAGAATCCTGGTGCTGGCAGAGCAGCTGTGCCAAGGTTGTGTCCTGGCGAGCCATTGGCGTCGCAGTCATCCCTGCCTCCCACCTTCTCTTCCCAAAACTCCTGGTCTTTATGACCTTCTGAAGGGAGAAGCAGGAGCATGGCATGAGCATCCATGTAGCACAAGGACTCCCAGTACGATGACTCAGGACCATCCCCAAGGCCAAGAGACTCTGGTAGAGACAGCTGGGCAGGACGACCGGGACAGCCTTGCACAGCTTCACTCAAAAGAAGGTGTTTGCTTGGATCTGCAGAGATGCTGGGGCCACCCTGCTGCCCTCCACCCAGCCCCATGGCACAGCCCCACGGCACATCCTGGTGGGACAGCACCAGGAGGTCTGGTTACGGTGCTGGCACACAGAGCCCCACCAGCTATCACCATTTAACAGGTTTCTCCCCTAATCAGGGATGTCTTTAATGGGGTTGGCAGGACACACCAGGAGCCTTTCATGGGGCAGGATGGACTCTGGGTCTCCTGCCATGCAGCCCTAGGTGCCACTTCCCAGCCAGAGAGCCACCAGATGGAGGTACAGCAGCTCGCAGGATGGCAGTGACAGCTCATGGCATAGAAGGAGCTCAAGGAGCCATCCCGGCGTGCCCCTGTGCCCGTGTCCCTGTGCCCTGGCCTGCCCGTGTCACATGTGCGCCTGCCATTTCCTCAAATAAGCAGCTAATCTCCATCAATCATAATTTTGCACAATTATCATAATAGGGCCATTTTGCACTTATCCTCGCCACGTGATGCAGGAGGCACTTACGGCTCCACTTCACACCGAGTGTCTCCGAGCTGCTCCCCATCCCCAGGGAGTCCCAATGGCAATTGCAACCCCCTGCGTGCCCCTGGGGACAGACCCATCCCCTGCCACCGCAGTCGGACAACAGCTCTGGCGGTGGATGCTCCAGCCAGGCACTGGGGGAGACACTAGTGGGAACGTGTCCCGTGGCTCGTGCCTTCCCTCCGCTGCAGCAGAAACACGGGAGTTAAACACCGAAACGGGGTCGGGTAATCTGGTTTCTGCCACCATCTGGTCTCCCGGTTGTGCCAATGCCATGCTGCGTGTGGCACAGCCACAACCCCGGCTCCAACCCTCTGCCGGCTGGCGGGGAGCAGATTAGGGGGGTGGGAGGTGGTGAGTGGCAGGGGCTGTGGGTGGGAGATTAGGCACCGGCAGATGGATGGAGATCAAACGTTTTCCCTCCACTTTGTTTACTTCCCTCCTCATCAGCGATTGAGGACCCCAGCGCAGGCTCCTTCTCTGTCCCACCTTGGCTGGGGATGGGTGGGCTTCTCCTTCGCCGTGCTCCATTCTCACAACCGTTGGCATCGGTGCCCCCATCCCATCACACAGGGGGGCAGTGGGCTGGAGCCATTGGCAGTCCCTGGAGCATGAAGCTCCTGTTAAGCCAGGAGCAGTGTTTGCAGTGTTCACACCACCCGAGTAATTACTTCTCTTTTCCTTCTTTAATAAATACAGGTGCCGCCACAAGTAAACTCTAACGCAATAAAAGCTTGCTGTTGGATCCACGATCCTGCTGGCGTGGGCTGTGGGGTTCACACCCGGATGGGAAGGGGAGGTAAGAAACTGTGGTGGCACCTCGGGATATCCCAGTGCCCTGGGGAGCATTGCAGCAGTCTCATCATCCTGGGGATGTCCACGATCAGGCATGGCTTGTTCAGCTCCCGGCTTTTGGGGTGCATGGCTGCTCCACAGCACCCACAGGCACTGGGGTGGGGGTTGTGCTTCCAGCTGTGATGGCTGAACTGACCCTCCTCCCCATAGTCACTCTGGTATGGAGAACTGGGCTGGGCACTGCCTGTCCTTCCCTGCACATCAAACACTGCTGCTGACAACTGAAGTGTAACCTACTCCCCTGGCACTAGTGATGGCCAGAGCTGGCTCTGTCCTGGCAGCCCCTAGGGTGGCTGGCGGTGGCTGTGTGCAGCTCACTCAGTATCATCTCTGGGGATGTGGCCAGTTCCAGATGGCCAGTGGGCACCAGGTGCTGGGGGCCAGAGCAGCACAGGGCAGCTTGGAGTGGACATCTGCTGCACACGCAGCCAGCTGGCCTAACAGCCTGACACAGGCAGGGGGGGACCATGGCCCTGTCACGCTCACCCCCAGGCTGGGGGTCCCTACACAACCCAGACAGGCCACAGAGTCACAGAGGAGCACCCGCAGCTGTCACAGCCCTATTCCCACTCTTCACACCCTATCCCTGGACCACTGCAGGGATGATGGCACCCTGCTGGTGTCAGAAACCCCCTCTGTGTGCACTCACCCCTGCACCCCGCCAGGGGGGTTTAGTCCTGCATCCTGTGAGCACAGAGTGAGGCCAGTGACAGATGGCAAGTGTGAAAAGGAGACTGAAAGCAGCAGTGGCAGGGTTGGGTTGGTGGTAGTGAGTGTTGGGAGCTGGGTATGGGGTGCATTGCACCCTCCAGCAGTGTTGGGAGCTGGGTATGGAGTGCATTGCACCCTCCAGCAGTACTGGGTGCTGGGTATGGGGTGCATTGCACCCTCCAGCAGTGTTGGGAGCTGGGTATGGGGTGCATTGCACCCTCCAGCAGCGTTGGGAGCTGGGTATGGGGTGCATTGCACCCTCCAGCAGTACTGGGTGCTGGGTATGGGGTGCATTGCACCCTCCAGCAGTGTTGGGAGCTGGGTATGGGGTGCATTGCACCCTCCAGCAGTGTTGGGAGCTGGGTATGGAGTGCATTGCACCCTCCAGCAGTGTTGGGTGCTGGGTATGGGGTGCATTGCACCCTCCAGCAGTACTGGGTGCTGGGTATGGGGTGCATTGCACCCTCTAGCTGTGCGGGTGACCTGCCCTGAGCTGCTGGTGTGGAGGTCCCTCTGCAGTGACTCTGCAGAGGGGAGCTAGGAAATGGTGTCAGGTGAGCTAGGCAAGGGGAAGAAGTGCAACAGACATGCAACAGGGAGGGAAATGTGCATTGGGGAGGCAACAGTGCAATCGCTAGGCATCTGTTCAACGGGAAGCCATGCAATGGGGAGGTGTGAACTGGGGAGCTGCTGGGAAGGTAAACGATGGGATAGAACCAGCGTGCACTGGGTGCTGTGCAGTAGGGCCGACGCGTGCTTCTGCTCCCAGTCCCGCTGCGCCTCACTGGGCTGCGGCCGGCTGCTGCTGCAATGGAAACACACCTGAGGGAGGTGGGTGGGGGTCACCCTGCCTCACGCACCGCTGCGCACAGACA
This sequence comes from Upupa epops, assembly GCA_013397515.1. Taxonomy (NCBI): domain Eukaryota; kingdom Metazoa; phylum Chordata; class Aves; order Bucerotiformes; family Upupidae; genus Upupa; species Upupa epops. Next base: position 874,723 of record VZRI01006867.1, read on the forward strand.
GAACAACAAGCAGAGGAGCAGGCTGTGGGGCCTGGGATGGGGCAGTGACCAGACGTGCGGTCGAAGAAGGGCCTGGTCTGTGCTGCTGTTCCTTTTCCAGGTCCCAATGAACCCCTGCATGAGGCTTCGCTCCAGCGTGGTGGAGAGGGGCTAGAGCAGGAGTCATGGTGCAGCCATGGCTGGGGAGATCCGGTTTGGCTGCCGTGTGCCACCACAGTGACATCTGTGTGTACTGGGCTGTGTGTCCATGGCGGTGTGTGTGGATCCACGGGGTTATCTGCGTGTTCTAGGATGTCTGCCCCTTCCCAGGATGGCTGTGTGTCCCTTGGATGTCCGTGCTTCCTTGAGTGTCTGTGCATCCATAAGGTTGTCTCTGTGTCCCCTGAATGTCTGTGTGTCCATGGGATGTCAGTATGTCCATAGGGATGTCTGTGTGTCTGTAGGGGGTGTCTGTGTGTCCCCAGGGGTGTTTGTGTGTCCATGGGAAGTCTGTGTGTCCATGGGATGTCAGTATGTCCATAGGGATGTCTGTGTGTCTGTGGGGGGTGTCTGTGTGTGTCCCCAGGAGTGTCTGTGTGTCCAGGGGATGTCTGTATGTCCATGGGGGTGTCTGTGTGTCCCTAGGGATGTCAGTGTGTCTGTGGAGGGTGTCTGTGTGTGTCCCCAGGAGTGTCTGTGTGTCCAGGGGATGTCTGTATGTCCATGGGGGTGTCTGTGTGTCTATGGGGGGTTGTCTGTATGTCCCTAGAGGGGTGTGTGTGTCCACAGGGGTGTCTGTGTGTCCATGAGGATGTCTGTGTGTCCATGGGGGTGTCTGTGTGTCTGTGGGTGGAGTGTCTGTGTGTCCATGGGATGTCTGTGTTTCCCTAGGGGTGTCTGTGTGTGTCCCCAGGAGTGTCTGTGTGTCCAGGGGATGTCTGTATGTCCATGGGGGTGTCTGTGTGTCTATGGGGGGTTGTCTGTATGTCCCTAGAGGGGTGTGTGTGTCCACAGGGGTGTCTGTGTGTCCATGAGGATGTCTGTGTGTCCATGGGGGTGTCTGTGTGTCTGTGGGTGGAGTGTCTGTGTGTCCATGGGATGTCTGTGTTTCCCTAGGGGTGTCTGTGTGTCCATGGGGGTGTCTGTGTGTCCCTAGGGGTGTCTGTGTGTCCAAGGGGTGTCTGTGTGTCCCTAGGGGTG
>VZRI01006867.1:876235-947894 GCA_013397515.1 Upupa epops
TGTGTCCATTGGCTGCCCATCCGCCCCAAGTGGTGTCGCGAGTCTGGACTCCTGGTGGGCGCCCGGTGACGTCAGAGACACGCTGCTACGTCAGCGGGGAACGTTCGACCAGCCCCGCCCCTAATGGGCGGTTTGGGGCCAAATCCCCATAAAACGGGTGCGGGGCGATGGGGGGGTAGGAACGTTTGGCCGCGGAACGTGCGGGCCCTGGTGCTGAGTTTCCGCCGGATCTGTGCGCTGGTGATCGGGTCCCCCTGCGCGGTGCCACCGCCCAGTGAGAGCCCGCCGGGGCGGCGGGAGCTGCATTAATTACCGGTGGGTTTAATGAAGCTGTAGGGAGCAGCCTTTCCGTGAGGGTCTGCGATGTGGCAGCGCCCAGCGGGGCCTACCCGATCCCTCGTTCCGGGGCCTTCTTGTGCTCCGGGTCTGTGGCAGCACCAGCGCTGGGATCGGTGCCCTGTACTGGGTACTGGTGAGGCCGCACTTCAAATTGTGGGTTTAGTTCTGGGACCACCGCTACCAGAAGGACATGATGGGGCTGGAGTGTGTCCAGAGAAGGGCAGTGAAGCTGGGGAGGGGTCTGGAGTGCAAGTGCTCTTGAGGAGCGGCTGAAGGAATTGGCGATATTCAGCCTGGGAAAAAGGAGGCTCAGGGGAGACCGCGCTCTCTACAACTCCCTGTAAGAAGGTTGTAGTGAGGTGGGACTCGGTCTCTCCCCACTGGTGATGAGAGGAACCGGTCTCAAGTTGTTTAAGTACACCGTGATGAATAATTTCTTACTGAAGAGGGCTATCAGTCCCTGCCCCGGGCTGCCCAGGGNCCCGGAGTCCCCATCCCCGGAGTCCCCATCCCCGGAGTCCCCATCCCCGGAGTCCCCATCCCCGGAGTCCCCATCCCCGGAGTCCCCATCCCCGGAGTCCCCATCCCCGGAGTCCCCATCCCCGGAGTCCCCATCCCCGGAGTCCCCATCCCCGGAGTCCCCATCCCCGGAGTCCCCATCCCCGGAGTCCCCATCCCCGGAGTCCCCATCCCCGGAGTCCCCATCCCCGGAGTCCCCATCCCCGGAGTCCCCATCCCCGGAGTGATTTGAAAACCGTGGAGATGTGGTGCTGAAGGACATGGGTTAGTAGTGACCTGGCATTACTGGTTTGGTGGTTGAACTCAGACTTTAATCGTGTTTTACAATCAAAATGATTCTCTGACCTTTTTCTAAAGGTCCCCAGTGACAGATGTTACATTCAGGTAGGCTCTGCCGGGGCTTGTGTTAGCAGTTATCGCTGGGCAACAGGCAGTGCAAAGAAAGCAGGTCCTGCTGTTCATTTGCCCTGTCGCAAGTGTTTGTGAGTCTGTGCACACAGTTGAGACATTCTCTGAAGTCCCAGCAGAGGCCTGTCTGAACCAGTGCTGCTGGTTATTGTTCCATTAAATCTGTGCTGGTGCTGTGGTGAACAGGGGATGGTGCTATTTTTGGAAGGGACTATTCTGAAACAGCAGCTAACACCTGCTTTGTTGCTGTGCAAGGAATGGTGAGCACAGCAGGGGCCCTTAGGTGCAGTGTCTTGAACTCTCATCCTGACAAATTATTTCTTTCAATTAACACCCCTCATTGCCTGGGCACTTATGTGTGGCCTTGGGAGTGGGTCAAGGAGAAGGTTTGATATAGGTAACGAATAACATTGCATCTTTATGTTTTAGTCTCTTTGGAGAAATGAGAAGACGTTGCACAAGCTTTGTTACCTGCTTTGGGTTTTTTCCGTCCTGGTCAATGTCACGAGTGCACATGGTTACTGTGCTCTGGGTTTAAACTTCTCTGTGCCACCCTCCAGATGTTTCCGCAGTAAATCACAAGGTTTCTTTTGCAGAAATTGAGGTCAGTATGCAAAAGAAAATACATGCAAAGCCAACGGGTGGCTGGAGAAATGCTCTGGAGGTGGGTGGGATTGGCTGTGACCATCACAGTGATCTCTATGCAATAATAAACAGTTGCATATGCTGCCTGAAGAGAGTTAAGCCCTGTCACCCCATGAGGAGCAGCCAGTTTTCTAGATCCTTTTTCTTTTGTCTCCTCCCCATGGTGGGAAGCTGAGCTAGGAGGCTGTTTGTATTGAGCCAGTCGACTAAGGCATTTATCAAAAAAGTTAAAACAAAAATCAAGTCACTATTGCTAGTGTTGAGGAAGTGTCACATATGCTTTTACAGCATGAGGAGTTGTCATCCTTTGGCTATCTCCTCTTGTCTCTCTAGGGCCACTTCACTGGTAGTGTTTAATAGCAGCCGTTGTGTCCTCTCTTCTGCCACAGCCCTATTCCTTTTGCTTCCTGTTGGCTTTTGTGATGGTCTGTGCATGGAGAAGGTGTTTATTCTTACAGAGCTTCCAGCCAGAGCTCCATGCAGAGAGGGTCAGGATTCTCCTCGGTTCTCACATTTCCCTCTCATTTCTGGTGTACCAACAATCTCCCCTGCCAAGTGTTCCCAGAGTCCCTGAAGCCCCCATCCCCCTGTTACATTCTTATGGGTTTGCACTTTTCCCTGATGCTGCTGTGAGGTGATCCAAGTAGTATCCAATAGAATAGAACCTTTCCCTTTGAAAGGGAGGAGATGATGGGAACAGGGTTAAAGAGTGAGTTTTGGTATTTCTCACTAAAGTTTTTTTGCTGACTTCTCCTATGAGTGGGTGGGTTGGTGTCATGCTTTGTCACACACAAAGGCAGAGTGTGTGACATTTGTGACAGCCCATGATCTTTCTGTAGAGCTTTTACTGGTGTTGGTGCTCATCCCTGTTCCCTTCTGGAGGTTTTTCTCTGTTGAAATGTCCCTGTGCACCCTGTCATGCCTATGGTTGGGTTGGGCTCAGGTCAAGCTTTGGCTGCTCAGATGGAGGCAGGTGCTTGTTCCAGTGTTCTGCCTGACTGTGCACTGCCAGGCTGGGGCTTTTGGAAGTACTGAACCCACAGGTCAGTGTGTGTGGCTGTGCTTCCTCGCTGCTGTTTGCAGGAAAAAGCAGCTGCTCACTGTGGGCTCCTGCTGCCCAAGGCTGTCTGGGAGCTGTTAACCACTTGGTCTGTCACATACGGAGGTGCTTGTGATGGATGAGCTGTAGATGTGCTATTGCTCGAAGGAAAGCTCATGCAGGAAACAATCCTCCACTGGGTTAAGCTTTAAGAGGGGTGGCTGTCGTGTCTAGCCTCATGCTGCCTAACCTTTTGCTGACAGTTTACCAAAGCAGTGGAAGCAACAAAATCAGTGTTAGGTACTGATGTAGTTAATTAATTTCTTTAAATTCTGGTTCAGCTGAGATAGAACAGCACCTCAAGCAGCTGCTTCTGCATGTCCTGATACTACTAATCAATGGAAATTACTTCATAATTTAGGTGAGACTGTTCTGTGGGGGTGTGTAGGGAAGGGTCTCTGTCTTGTTTGCCATGCAGGCAGGGCCTAGTGTGTTGGAGCTGCAGCAATCTGAAGCATAAACATTAATAATACAGTGGGTATTATTCAGATGAAGGCTGCCACTTTTCCTTTGTGGGAATAAACCCCTGGGTAATCACTGCACATACTTATCTGCTCCTATAATTGCTTTCTGCAGAATCCCTTCAAAACAAGTGGTGCTGGCAGGATGCTGGTCTCCCTGCTCTTCCCCCAAGTGAGCCGGCCCCTTCGATGCCTTGTCCAGGACTTGCACCGTGGCAGGTGGGGGTTGCACGGGCAGAAGAGGACTGGCTGTCCCTGCAGGGGTCTGCGAACCACGTGGGCTGCCTACAGCAGTGATATCACCCCTGTCTTCACTAGGGCTTTGGCTTTTGGTAATAAAATTGCCATTGTTGACCGGAATGGTGAGCACACTTACGGGGACCTTGTCAGACAGAGCCTACGCTTGTCCCAGGAGATCTGTCGAACTCTGGAGTGCTCCAGCAGGGACTTGAAGGAAGAGAGGATCTCATTTTTGTGTCCTAACGATGCCTCATACGTGGTGGCCCAGTGGGCTTCTTGGATGAGTGGGGGCATAGCAGTGCCCCTTTACAAGAAACACCCTGTGCAGGAGCTGGAGTATGTGATTCAGGATTCTCAGAGTGCTCTAGTCATTGCAGCAGAGGACTATGTAGGAAAAATAGCCCCTGCTTCCAAGAAATTGGGAATCCCACTTCTGCCACTTAATTGGTCTCAGCGTGATGGATCTGCAAGTCAAGCAACAGTGGAAGAGGGTCCATTGACAACCTGCTCCTCATGGAAAGACAGAGGAGCTATGATAATCTACACCAGTGGGACAACAGGAAGACCAAAAGGTGTTCTCAGCACCCATGAGAATGTACAAGCTGTGGTGAGTGGTGTTTTCACAGAATCACATAGATTCACAAACTGGTGGGTGTTGGAAGGGACTTCTGGGGATCGTAGAATCATAGAATGGCTTCAATTGGAAGGGACCTCAGAGATCACCTAGTTCCAACATCCCTGTCATGGGCAGGGACACCTCTTACCAGACCAGGTTGCCCAGGGCCCCATGCAACCTGATCTTGAACACTTCCAGGGAGGGGACATCTGCAGCTTCCCTGAGCAACCACTTACAGTGCCTCAGCCCCCTCACAGTGAGGAATTTCTTCCTAACATCAAGTCCAACTCTCTGGCTAAAACAGGGTCACTCAGAGTAGGTTACTCAAGATCACATCCAGGCAGGTTTGGAATCACTCCAAAGAAGGAGAATCTACTGCCTGTCTGGGTAGCTTGTTTCAGGTCTTGGTCACCCTTAAAATAAAATAAGTTCTTCCTCATGTTCAGGTGAAATTTTCTGGGTTCCTCTTTGTGCCTGTTGTCCCTTGTCATATCACTGGGCACCACTGAGAAGAGCCTGGCCCCATATTGATAAGATCTCCTCTCAGCTTGCTCTTCTCTAGGCTAAAGAGCACTAGGTCTCTCAGCCTTTCTCCATCAGAGAGATGCTCCAGTTCTCATCTTCACAACCCTCCAATGAAGACTCTCTCCAGTACTTTCTTGTTGCTCTTGAATGGGGGAGACCTCTGCATAGCTTGTAACAAGTTACAGGGGTCTTTACCCTCAGCAGTGATTTGGTATTGCAAACCTAAGGCACAACACACCTTACCACAACTCAATTCCTGCATGGAGCCATAGGACTGCGACTTAAAAGTCCTTAATGCTTGTGAAGTGATCTCTTAGAACTATGGAACTTTCGGGTTGGAAGGGACCTTTGAAGCTCATGTAGTCCAACCCTTCTGCTGTGCTGATACTTGTCACATGGTGGAAACTCCTCATCTGTGCAGAAACTGGTGTTAACAGGTCTGTTGATTTAGACTCAGCAGTAGAAGAGAGACTTTGCAAATTGAGAGCTTCTAGCAGGAAAGGTGGCAGGAGAGAAACCTCATTGTCAACTAGAGACAGTTGCTCAGAATCCAGTCTAACCTGAAGTGTTTCAGTAGATGGAGCTTCTGCCATCTATCTGGGCAACCTAGGCCAGTGTTTTGCTATCAAAACTTGTAATCAGTCTGTATTTCTCCTCTTTTAGTTTAAAACTATCACCCCTTGTCCTGTTGCAGCAAGCTCTGCTCAAAGATCTGTCCCTGTCTTTCTTGTAGGTCCTTTTCAGTAGCGAAAGGTGACAATAAAGTCTTCCCAGAGCCTCCCCTCCAGGAGGAAAATCCAGCTGTCCCAGCTTATCCCCATAGGACAGGAAAAGTGGTTGAGGCTCCAAATCTTGTCCTTTTGGAGTTGCTTTGCTGTAGCCAGAGCAGGTCTCACACCTGCTTTCCAGGAAATCAGGAACCTGTGTGAAAAGGCTGTTTTCTTTGCAGTTTCTTTTTCGTCACTGTGACTGGGAAAGAATCTGCCCCTAATTGGAATATAAGCCCAGTGCAGTACAGTGAAGCCTGTGCATTATTCAGCTGCATATCCCTAAGGCAAAAAATCCATTAGCTCTGTGAGCCAAAAGGAATTATAAGTTTGATTTGAGCCTGCTGACTATGTCACCGCTTGGTTATCACTGCCTGCAACCCGTAGACTCATGCCATTGGGGAAAAAGGGCAGGGAATATAGCGTGCCTTATGGACGCCTCCAATAGCTTCCGTTGTTCTCGACCCTCAGATCCTGCAGCATCGGGAGCAGTGTGAAAGCCTAGAGGGATAGAGGCAGGGCTTGCCTATATTGAGCAAAGAATCCATTCCCTTACAAATATGCCAATCATTTGGGGGTGGCCTAAGCTCTTGCTGTCCTCTGCTGGCTTACAGAAAGCGTGAGACCTCCCTTCGCCATGGAAGAGAGATTGAATAAATTCCACTGTTCAAATGCCTTTTCTTCAAAACTTATTTTTAGATGGCTGGAAATAAACTTTCCAGTTGTTGGGCTCTGAAGGGGGTTGTTCACCCAGAAGCTTGAGATCTAATGCTTGAGATAACTGTCCCTTCATAGCAGAGCATTTTCGAGGCTGATGTACTAATAGGTTGTTACTAACGTGAAACCCATTTTTTGTTTATCAGGCAGTGGTTTTCTGCTGCTACTGACAATCCCTTACAGGTGCTAAAAGCCCTAAGTCAGTGGTGCCCAAGTGATGCCAACAGTTTAGCAGGAAAACTGGGGGATTTTATTATTTTTGCCAACTTTGTGCAGCACCAGGCTGATGATTTTACAGGTTCTACTTAAAATCATTGGCTGTTTATTTCTCACTGCTGAGGAAGGACTTTGTATATAAAACATGCACTAGCATGATGCAGGAGGTGTTTCTCCGGTATTCTTCTGTTGTGGTGGGAATTTTGTTTGTGCTGACCCTGAATGAAGGATTTTTGTGTCCAGTCATCATTCCAGAATCTCTGGGAATTCTGCTGCCAGCTGTGCCCAAAGGATCTGGGATCTGGGTATATCAGATCATCCAAGAAGGAAGAGTCTTCCCTCTTGCCCTAACTCTGGGTTCTCTTTCCTGCAGACCACCGGGCTGGTTGAAAAATGGGAGTGGAAGAAGGAGGATGTGATTCTACACGTGCTGCCTTTACATCATGTCCATGGGGTGATCAATAAGCTCCTGTGTCCTCTCTGGGTGGGAGCAACGTGCATCATGTTACCCGAATTCGACGCACAGGTGGTAAGGCCAGAGCGATAGAGCTTTGTCTTTGAAATTCAGCAGCAAGACCCTTTGAATTATAACTAGAGCAACTCTGGAAATAAGTTCCTACAGAATTCCAGGCTCTTCAGCCACTGGCTGCAGGCAGTTCACAGAGTGTCCATTACTGATTGGACACTCAGTCTGGGGTAAACATTCTCCTTTGGAGGCTGCAGCTTGTTGGAGTGTGACATAATGCTGGGCTTTCCCTCCTCAAGATGTTGAGGGTCTCTCCCTAGAGCTGAGCCCTTCTACATAAGCACTAAGAGCATCTACACCCAGGAGTGTCTAGTATAAGGAAAGGTGAAAATACTGGATTTTTCTCTTGTTTGTCAGCAATTTTAGTAGCTTGTGTTTTGTTTCTTTTTTTTCCCTTCCCATCCCACATCCTTGGCTTTTAGTACCACATCACCTGACAGAACAGAGCCTTTAGAGTTTCTTACAGCCCTGGTAAGAGACATACTGATAATTGTCACATGGTGGAAACTCTTCATCTGTGCAGAAACTGGTGTTAACAGATCTGTCGATTTAGACTCAGCAGTAGTAGAGAGACTTTGCAAATTGAGAGCTACTTGCAGGAAACGTGGCAGGAGGGAAACCTCACTGGACTGCGGCAGCCACGCTCATAATGCGGTTTTCCTGCTGAGACAGTCCCAGTGCTCTGTTTTTCTTGTTCCCTGCCATGGTGGCAGCCAGCTGACCTAAAGAGAAGAAGAGAAGGGACTGAAGAAACTGTAACCACCAGTAAAGTGGAACAGTTTCTATAGTTACCCCCCTCGGGAATCCAGCACCATCCATCTCCCAGTGCTATAGGTGTGTGAGGGATGTTGGAGTCCTCAGTGTCACTGTTAAGGGAGCAGTTGGGTTTTCAGGTGCTGCTGCCACCTCACAGCAGAAAGGAAATGTGTGTTGTCGGTGCAGAACTCCCTTGAAAACAACCTGTCAAGCCTGTGTTTTGTAACTAAACAGGTTGCTTTACCTGGTTGTACTTGTTCATATGCTGGGTGGCCTTGTCACACTGAAAGGACAAAGTGCAGAGGTGTGGAGTATACCCAGAAGCCTCTTGCTGCTGTCAGGTGAGAGTGAGCCTGGGCTCTGATCCAAGCAACCACAGAATCATGTGATTCTTGCTTATTTCTGCTTCTCAAAGAAACTGCCACAGAAATTGCATGCTTCTGCTCCTGCTTCGAGATGGCCCTGAACACACTTCTGTCTGAGCAATTATCCCTTGTGGGGGGAACAGCCCCAGAACAGCAGAGGGTCTGCTCCACGTTCACATTTCCAGAGAGACAAACAACTACTGGAAAGAGTCTCTAGTGGAGGGTTGTGAAGATGTTGAGGGAACTTGAGTATCTCTCTGAAGAAAGGCTGAGAGACCTGGGGCTGTTTAGCCTGGAGAACAGCAGGCTGAGAGGGGACCTTAGCAATGCTTATCAATATGTAGAGGGCAAGTGTCAGGAGGATGAGGCCAGGCTTTGCTCAGTGGTGTCCAGTGATATGATAAGGGGCAACAGGCACAAACTGGAACCCATAAAGTTCCACCTGAACATGAGGAAGAACTTTTTTTTTCTTTAAGGTCGACCAAGCCCTGGAACAGGCTGCCCAGAGAGATTGTGGATTTTTCTTCTCTGGAGAGATTCCAAACCTGCCTGGATGTGATGATCTGCAACCTGCTCTGGGTGACCCTGATACAGCGGAGGAGTTGGACTTGATAATCCCCAGAGCTTCCTTCCAGCCCCTACCAGGCTGTGATTTCTAGTTGGTAATTGCAGAAGGATGCTGTGGCAGAAGGCACAAAGGTCACCTAGCAGCTGTAGCTAGTGCTCTGTCTTTGATGGCCACTGCTGAATTGTATTCCCTTATCTTCAGGGTGTCACTCCAAAAGCTCTAGGTGTAGCAGTGTCTGTCCCACTAAACCTGGGTCTTTTCAGTCCTGCTGATGCTGGTGAGGTGGCAGAGGAGCGTGCTGAGAGCCTGGAAGCAAGGCCGAGCCCTCTGGAGGGCGCGTTTCTCCACGTCCTGTAACACTGGTGATTGATTGTCCCTGGTACCCTTGTGTTCCTCTCCGCTTTCTCCGGACAACTGCAAATCCACGAGCTGACATTGAATGATGGGTTGAGGTGTGGGCAAGTGGGACACCCCTCCTGCTTTCTTTGATCAGAGCCCTCCCCCCAGATTTGACAACCAAGGGCGAACAGGGATAGCGCTGGAGGCATCCACTTGACCCTGGAGCTTGAACTTGGGTTGGGAGATCGCTGTGGTGAGTGAGCCCTGCACGGCAAGTGCCATTCCAAAGGCTCTCAGGTGCTTTCGAGCTCTGAAGGACGTCATTTGCTTTTCTATTTCTATTTTTTTTATTCCCTTTTATTTTTCCGAGGGCCTCCCCTGAGACCGGAAAGTGGTTTGATCGACACTACAAAGAAAGCACATGAGGGTAAATAAGGCTTTCTGGTGGAGTTTAATGCAAGCTGCCTTTCAGTTCCAGTCTATTTTCACCAGCTGTTTACAAAATGCCCTTTGCTACTGAAATCAGCTTTCAGAAAAGCAGCGGCGTTTCAGTGGAGGATTTTACAGAAGGAGCCTGAGTTTTGCTGTGTGCTTTTTATTTTTTTGTTCCCTTCGCTGCACCTTGAGAAAGCAGCCAATTATAGTGTGATATAAAGAAACTCGAATGGCAGCTAAAACACTTGACAGGCTGATCAAAACAAGGCTAGGAACTTACTCGCAACCTGCTGCAGACATATTTAGCCTTGAGTGATACTGGCAAAGGTTCAAGAGAAACCGCAGCAGCATGCCCAATGTGTGTTTGGTTTCTAATCACTAACACTTCATTATACAAAATAAATACTTTATTATTACAGTGTTTATTAAATTACATAATTTGCAGCGTGCCTTATAGTCATGGATACAGATGCCAGTCTGGTTTTGGTTGTGGTAATAATGTTGTGTTGGGTTTTTTTTTCCCTCTCCCGCGAGTTAGATGTTTCAAGCCCTGGCCCGAGGTCTGCTTGTTGTTCCCTGCAGTGCTGTGTTAGGAGGTGGCATCTTTCAAACCCTTCTGTCTGCTTTTGGTAGCTGTCCAAGGAAAGGTTAGAAATCAAGACTGTAGAGTAGCCCTGGTATCCTGACTAACATCCACTTCCTCACTAGAGCAGCCTCTGATGGCTGCGGCTGCGTGTGAGCTACCGCTGAGGCCAGGAGGGCTCATTAAAGTGTATTGAGAAGCCTCAAGCGTGAAAGTTGCTGTAAGAAATCGGGGTCTTTTTATTAAATGAGGACATCCATTACTTTGCACTAGCGACTGTACACGTTATAATTCACTTCATAGCACCATCTGTTAAGACTGTCTTGCTTAAGCTTTTTCATGGCATCTTTTTATTGTAAGTTATTAAAAAATATGGCTGCATCTATTAATCATGTATTAATAATGGGTTTATAAATGGACCCTTAATTTCCAGTGCTGCAGTCCGCTTGTACGTGATGTGCTAAGTCTTCTGGTGCGTGCACTCCTTAGGGTGCAGAATGTCTCCACTGGGAGCCCCGTGCTCCTGCCTGGAGACTGTGGGAGTGGAACCCAGCGTTCCTGTCTGTGCTTCTTGTGCTTGGGAATGCCGGTGCTGCCTGCAGGGAGAGAGGTCTTAGGGCCTCTGTCCACTTGGAATGAGTAGCAGAACAGCAGGGAGCCTGGAAGCATGTTCTTTTTGACAGTGGTGTGGAGAAAGGGTGTCTCTGGTGTTATTTTTTATGTTTTCAAGGCTTGAGAACTGGGAGGGCAGAAACTTTCTTTGGAGCCAGAGCCAGCTTGCAGCCTGAGTGTCCCTGTACAATCCTCCTGTCATAACTTGCTTCAAAGCTGATACGACTTCTCCTGCTGCACTGTTCCTATCTGCAGGCAGCCAGTGTTTCTCAGCTGCTGCTGAGCCCATGTGAAGTGTGTGACTTCTCTTATACAGGAGTAGAAATTTTAAAGGTGTGTTTGTACAGTTTCTGTGCAAACTGGTGGTCCAAGGAAAAGAGGTTAGTGCCTCTGCTTCAGGAAGGAACACAAAGAGAGCCTTCTTACTGGGCATTGGAGAAAGCCTGTGAGCAAGTGCTTTCTGAAGCACTGAAGTTTACACCAAGTGGACACTAAAGCATCTATTCCCTAGTGACTCTCTCTCCATCTCCCTCCCCCACAATGATTCAGTGATGGCTGCTGAGGCTGAGCACACCTTGTGGTGTGACTGTTGCTCTGTAGAAATGTCAGCGAGCCTGGAGAGACAAACCCAGGGGAAGCCAGGCATTCTTGCTGTGACAGTTGTGTCTGTGTCCCTGTTCTGCACTGTGACCTGTCTGCACTAAGCACACAGCAGCCTTTTTGGAGTGAATTGAGATCAGTGTCTGCTTTGCAGGATCCTGCTTTTGGCTGAGGTGGATCCGCTGTGAATTTGAACAGTAGGAAGGGCTTGTCTTTGCCTCAAACCATCTCTGATCTAACCTTGAAGGAAAGATGTTCCAATAGCAAAAGGCTCCCTGTCCGTTCTTCACATTGGTAAACATGCAGTCAGATCCCAGGATTAATTAAATGATTAAAAAACTTGAAGGAACAGACTTGCTTTGGTGAACAATGGGAGGAAGCTTCTAGAAATCAGAGAGTGGTGTGACCTAGTTGTAGTGTGTGCTGCCCACTCAGCTCTGCTGGGCAGGTTTCGAGCTGTGGTGTGCTGCCCACAGAGTGACAACACTGTCTGTGCCCTGCAACCGCTTCCGTGATAAATATGCCAAGATGCAGATTTCCTGCCCCACAGTCCCCAAAGGAGCTGTTGTTCTGGTGCCAGTGCTCCTGCCTGTCTGACTTAAGGTGCCTGGGAGGATCAAGCCCTCTAAAAATCATACCCGCTTTTACAATGTCACACACAAAGCCATCAACACTGGTAATTTTACTTGGACCTTTCTTAGTAGGGAGCTAGGAGTGAGGAGTGCCTGAAGCTAGCATGTGGTTTGGGACTAATTCCACTGACACACTGTCACCCCTGGAGGTTCCCCCCCCACCCCCATGGTGTGGTAGACCTGATGGGCTGTCAAGGTTTTGTGTATGAGGTGTTGCTTTGGGGCTGCTGCTGCATTGTGTGGTTATAACACTGACTTCTTCAGAAAGACCCACAGCCTGAGCTACATCCATGAGTGAACTGTTTGTCCTTGCTGCCGCTGCTATTATCAGTGTAACCCAGGCTGGGTGCTGATGCCTTATACTTCCATGGGGCTGTATGGGGAGATCTAGGGTTCGACAGGCACTGTTGCCTTTGGGAAGGAGAAGCGGGCACCACAGTGAGGCTCTGCCTTGGATCTGTCACTTCGACAGACATCACTCTGGGCAGCTCTTTTAGTTTATTTTTAAAAGAAAAGCAAATCCAGCAGAGGAACTCCTCTCCAGTGACCAAGCAGGGCTGCAGTGCCTCTCGTCGCACACTGGGGATTGCGTCTCCCATCCAATTTCAGCTGGAGAAAGACAATTGTCTTTTCATCCATTAATGGGAGGCTTCAGAGGGGTAATTTTATTTCAGACTCAAAGAGGAGTTGGTGGAGGGAGGAGCAGGTCACTGGTGAATGGATTATGTTTGATCACTTCTCATAGACCTGGCTTTTAAAAGTTAGAGTTTTTCTTCCTGTCTCTCCAGATCTGCCGTCTGTCCTCAGCATCTGTCAGGGAGTAATATCGTTTGATGTGTGTGTGGAAATATAAAAAATGGAACCAGAGCCTGTCATATTTACTTAGATTACCAGGTCCCAGGGAAAGCACTTGCTCCTTTCAGTATGCCTTCAGCATAGAAAGGGTTTAAAAGCTTCAGCCTGGAATGCAGAGGGGCCATCAAACTGTGATGATGAATAAATGATTAAAACCAGAGTCGTGCAGAGCGCAAACAGTTTGGGGTTATAATAAACATGAGACAAAGCCACTAAGGGCCTGGTTTCTCTTTGAAGAGAAGAATGTTTCTCTCTCTGTGTATTGCTCGGTAGCTGGCTGTGGCTGTGTCTTAGCAGAGCTCCCCTCGATGCTCTCCCATCTCATGACAGACGTGGGTGTGTGGTCTTGCCAGTGCTTTGGAGCTTCTGTGGAGTTACCGGAGCTTTCTGTCCCTGGCATTATGCACGAGGTCTCACTGAACGTGGATCTGGTTCAGCTGTAGCTGTGTTGCCTCCTGTTGCTCTCACAAATGCTCTGAAAATTGCAGGCACCCGCACAGCAGCAATCGATGCAAAATACCAACCCATCTCCCCGATCAAAAGGGAAGTAAAGGGATGATTTAACTTTGCATTAGGCCTATTGTTACTTTTGAAAAGGTTTAGAACAAATTCAATAACAGCTGAAAATGATACAATCATTTGATAGCAGAGAGGAGCTGTTGGATCTGTCAACAAAGGACTCTCTATTACTCGCTTGCAGTCCATGCTGAGATTTCCTTCCCTTTCAGCTTTTAGCCTCTTTGCCCTGTATTTTGTCTGGCTGGCTTGGGAAGCCCTGTATTGGGCAACGTCTAGTAATATTTAGCATACAAAAGGTGGTTTCCAATGCTGCTTTTTTTGCTTCAGAAGATGCCCAAATCCCAGTAGCTTTGGTGGTTCCTGTCTAGTTTACAGTGTTGAGCATCTCCCTCTCATGGTTTGGTAAAAGAAAAATAAAGTGATTGCCTTTGGCCCTCTGTGCTTGCATGTCTTGCTTCAGGTGATCTTAGCAGGTTGGCAGGTCTCTGTGAGGAAGGACCATCTCTGGAGCAGCTTGTGTGTTCCTCTGTCCTCATTCACCATCTGTGTGCTGGAAGAAATACGTGGGAAGAATCGTACAGCTGTCGCTGTTGTTTTGTACCCGGCTGGTGTAATGTTCTCCTTTTTTTACTTTTTCGTTTAGATGGCAAAAATCCCCCTGGCCAGCCCATGGAATTGCCCATATGATATGCTTTTGTGCAATGGGGGGGGAAGAAAATCAGGAATGTTGGGAAGGCTCTTGGGAACAGAAAGTCTCCCAGTTCTTTGCTGGCTCTGACAACTCTGTCCGATAAGCCTGCTCTGGGCTTTCACCAGTGCTATCGCTGATAGGAATCTGTTCCCACTCTCGCTTTCTTGTACTTAGAAACTTTTCGTTTGTAGACTGTGTTGATCTTAAAAGAGATTTCAGTCCATCTCCAGAACATGTTCTGTGCTTCTTCCCTTGGGTCCGGTGAGTGCTCGGTGCTCAGATCAGCAGTGCTGTGTTTGCCACCAGAATCCCCAGGGCTTTAAAAGCACTTGGAGTCCTGAGGTATCGGTGAGCAAAAGACAAAGAAATGATGGGCTGACAGTGTCCTGTCCCCAGGTAACTGATGTGGTGACAGTGACTTGTAGGATAACAGAGGGGGAGATGGATTGTGCTGCTCAAAGCCTGACAGAGTCAGAGGATGCTGTGCACTGGAAGGGCAGAGCTGGCCTCTCACTATGAGCCTGTCCAAGCCTTGGGATTGATTGATTAGTCCCAGGTAACGAGACTTTCCCAGATCCTTCTCTCAAACCGTGACGTTCTAGTTATAAAACAGAAATAGCTGTTACAGCTGGCTGGGCAGTGACAAGCCCTCCGGACAGCTTGGCCTCAGCTTTGTACCATGGCTTGGTGCTTAGTCCCCTTAAAACACATGGGTCAGGTCCAGATTTGGCTGAAGGGGAGCGGAGCAGGTGGAGATGTTTGGCTTTCAGCAGATCACCCCAGCAGCTGGTGGCACAAATCCAAAGGCAGCTTCTTATCTTCAGGAAAAGGGCTGTTGCTGGGGTGAGTCAGGCTGACACAGAATAAGCGGCTCCTGTGGCTGGAGGAGTGGTACAGAGGATATTATCTAGGGCAGGAGCTGAGCAGGCGTACAAGGACAGGGGACTCTGGAGTGCAAGAGAGATCTGTGTTTTGGAGTGGTGTTTTGTGTTGCCTTTTTTTTTTTTTCAAATCCATATCCATGTGAAAATAACTCTGCTGTGTGGTCAGACTGGAAGTCTCCCTGTCCTTCCTGCAGCTGCTCTGGACTGGTGAAGGCAAAAAAAAATCCTGCAGCAAGGATCAGGCAGACCCAAGCATGTCTCCCTTCAATTCATTTGGAACAGTCCTGGTCCCTGCTTACCATCTCACAGCATTCCCTGCCAAGGCAGTGGCCCT
Source organism: Upupa epops (assembly GCA_013397515.1). Taxonomy (NCBI): domain Eukaryota; kingdom Metazoa; phylum Chordata; class Aves; order Bucerotiformes; family Upupidae; genus Upupa; species Upupa epops. Next base: position 891,487 of record VZRI01006867.1, read on the forward strand.
CAGGAGCTGAGGAGAAGCAGCCCCTGTTTTTAGAGAGGTCCTTCTCCATCCTGCTGCCTTGAATGCGAAAGATATTGCAGGTTTGAAAAGAAAAAGATTTTAAGGAAGGAAGCTGGGAGGATTAGATCCTTCCAAATGCAGTTTTGCCTATTCTGGCCTGTTTGAGCAGATTGTGTTTGTAGTGAGGTAGGAGTTGGTCTCTTTTCCCAAGTAGCAAGCAAGAGGAAATGGCCTCAAGTTGTGCCGGGCAGGGGGGGTTTAAATTGGCCATGAGGAAAAATGTTTTGCCCAAAAAGGTTGTCAAGGCCTGGCACCAGGGCAGTGGTGGAATCTGCATCCCTGGAGAGGCTGAAAAACCATGGAGATGTGCTGAGAGATGTGGGTTAGCAGTGACCTGGTAGTGCTGGATTAATGGTTGGTCTCACTGATCTCTAAGGACTTTTCCAACCCAAACGGTTCTTTGATTGTATGAAGTGATTCTGTGCTGGTAGGTGGGCTTTCTGCAAGGGAATGTGATGTTCCCACTCAGGACATGTCATCTGTGTTCCCCTTCTGCTTTCCCTGATGCTGAGGAGATCTGGCAGAGCTTGCATCCCAGCTCTGGAGGTGTCCAGGGGTGGGTTTCACCTTGTGTATTAGTCTTGTCCCATCGATGACCATCTGTGGGCTGGAAGGCAGTGTGAACTCCCTTCTGTTGGTGGGATGGTGCCTTTGTTGGATGTGTCCTGCTCTATTAAGAATAACAATGTGGTGGTGGTGGTGGGTTGTGGATTATCTTTTTTAGGAGCTGATTGTTCTGAAGCAGTGGAGTGAGAGACATGGGGGGAGGTGACACCAGCGCAACGAAGTAGAAAGTAATGAAATGGAGCCCGAGCGAGCGGGACGGAGGAGAAAGGGGCAGAGTGACAGCATGAAGGAGAATCACTTGTTCACCTTCAATCAATTCCTGCTTCTCCTCGCTGTTGCAAGCGCATGTGTGCAGCTGAGCGTGCGCGGGCAGGGTGGGGAGGGGCGGCTGCTGTGTCAAGAGCTGTTAGGAAATACATTTGTCAACAATGGGGTAGAGACTGGAGCGAAGGGAAAGAGGCGACCGTCACTGTAGCCTTTGATTTATTGATGGCTGTGGATCATTCCTGTCTTGGGAAGAGCTTACCTAGGGGGAAGAGCTGTGAGGTGTGGAAGGATGGGCCAAATCACAGTATTTATAGCTCCTGCACAATGATAACTGGTCCCAGACAAGGCTGCTCAGCCAGAGCAGTGGTCAGAGGTCACTTAGTCTTTATCTCCCACAGCCCAGCAGAGCTGACTCCTGGAATTTGCCCCCATTTGTCATTCCCATAGCATAACAGGAGTGGATGAAGAACTTCCATCCCACAGGGACATTTCCTCTTGGGAACAGTGTCATTGGTGTCATGGCTCTCCTGACTAGTTGCTGTCTCCTGGCTACAGCAGTTGTACCAATGATTTCTGCTGGCTCATCTGTGGTTGCTGGGGTATGTCTGTCTGTGCCCACACTCCAGAAGATGACCATTTCCACTGTAATCCCGGTTCCAGCGTGTGATCTCTCTCTTCCCAGCTCAGCCATCTAATTTAAAACATTTCTCCCTCAAAAGTTCAAGTATGGACTCCTACCAGTGTATTGTGTTTCTTGGATGCTACTTAGTGTCTTTCTAAAGCAGAGCTCTCATGCTTTGAAAAGTAGGTGGCTCTGTGTAGCCTCTGAACAGTTGTATGTGATAAAGGAATTGAGTGTTTCTGCCACAAGCTTAGATCTTCACAAGAAAAGTCTTGCCTGAACCTGACAGTACTATAAAATGCCATTTCTATTACCCGGTGCTTATGGAGAATGAAAGGAGGTGGGTGATCCACTGGTGGGATAAGGGTAGGAAAATAGCAGTAAAGGCACAATGAAGCTTGGGAGCTGTTCTTCTGGATATAGATGAAATAAACACAACAGGCTTCCAGCTGTTTGTACTTTGCAGAAGCCTTAGATAGCAGAGGTTTGACAGTTTGTGACCAACCTAGGATGGCTTTGCTTTGGACAAGCCTGCTGCACTCCTATACCCCTTGCATTGTATGAAGGAGCAGCAGGGAGGGTCACTGCCCTGTGAAGCATTTGCAGAGTCCTCATTTGTGAGCCTCTTCAAGGATGCTGAGGAGTTTTGCACTGACAGTCGCTTCTCTCTACGCTTACACTAAGGTTTGTTTTTACATATGTGTTCCCTTCCCTTTTAGGTTTGGAAGAAGTTGCTAAGCTCTGAAGCTCCTCGCATTAGTGTCTTCATGGCAGTGCCCACTATCTATGCCAAGCTGATAGAATATTATGACAAGCATTTCTCACAACCACACGTCCAGGCCTTTGTGCATGCCTTTTGCCAGGAGAACATCAGGTAGGTGAGTGATGCCCCTTTGGGCAGGTGCAGCTGGTAGCTGCCTGTCCCCCATGGTGGACCAGCCAGTGTTTTCTTTCAGCATCACCTCTTTGCAGTGTTGTTTGTTGTGCTTTAATGTGTCTTAAAACTAGGGTGGTGTAGTTTAATTATGCACTACTCTTGCATCGTAGAGCCAGAAGTGGTCTGCAAGCCTGTTATACAGAATCATAGACTCATTTTTGTTGGAAGAGACCTTAAAGATCTTAAGGTCTAATTGTTAACCCAGCACTGCCAGGTTACCACTAAATCACCATGTCCTGGTACAGCCTGGGCAGCCCTTGATTGGAGGAATCAAGGGATTCCAATCAAAGGGATTGACAGCCCTTTTGGGGAAGAAATGTTTCCTCATGGCCAAGCTAAACCTCCCTTGGTGCAATTTATAGCCATTCCCTTTTGTCCTGTTACTTTTTCCTTGGGAGAAGAGACCAATCTCCACTTCACTCCAGCCTTCTGTTTTTGAGTTTCAGAGAGCAGGGTCTCCCCTAAGCCTGAACTGAACACTGGAAGCAGTTCCCTCAGCTGCTCCTCATCAGACTTGTGCCTGTCTCTGGACACACTCCAGCACCTCAATGCCCTTCTTGCAGCACGGAACCCAAAACTGAACCCAGCATTGGAGATATGGCCTCACCAATGCCAAATACAGGGGGGTAACTGCTCTGATCTGCTGGCCACACTATTGCTGGTAAAAGCCAGGATGCTGTTGGCCTTTTAAGCCACCTTGGGCACAATCTGGCTCATCTTCAGCCACTGCTGACCAACACTACCAGGGTCCTTTTCTCCTGGCACTCTTCCCTCAGCCTGGAGCATTGCAGGGACCCAATACTCTCACACAACTTGGTGCCATCTACAAACTTTTTGAGAGTCCATCTGATCCCCTCATCCAGATCACTGATAGGGAATATGGACGTGTTTCAGAGCACAGGCTCCAGTCCTGAGCACCTTGAAACACCACTTGTGATCAGTTGCCAATGAGATTTCACTCCATTCACCACCAGTCTTTGGGTCCAGCTATTCAGCCAGCTTTTTATCCAGCAGAACATACGCCCATTCAAGCTGTGAGCAGACAGTTTCTCCAGGATAATTCTGTGGGATATGTGTCACCCTACGTAACACAAGCACTTGTCCTCTGACCCAAGCTGGTTGTCTTTGAGGAGGCTGTCTCAGCTTAGCTTAAAACCTATGTCCGAGAGAGGTTCTTCTATGTCTGAGCAACATCCTTGGTAGTGTTTAAAAGGTTTTGGGGGCTCTTGGCTTAAGGTTTTACACAGGAGCAGGCTTTGAGTAACCAACCCTGTGTTACTCTGTGTGGAGCAAAAGTGGTCTTGGAGACTTTTTTTACATGGAATTTCCTTATGCAGGTTAATGGTGTTAGGCTCTGCAGCCCTCCCTGTGCCTGTCCTGGAGAAGTGGAAGAGCATCACTGGGCACACGTTGCTGGAGAGGTATGGGATGACTGAGATTGGAATGGCACTTTCTAACCCTTTGCATGGAGTCCGTGTCCCAGGTAGGAGTCTCCAGAGAGTGCACACTTTTTGGAAGCATTTGGCTGCAAAGTATTCTTGGGTTTTCTCATGACAGAGAATGTACGTCTGATCACCTTTCGTCATGATTGTGGAGCAGACTGTGGTAGGAGCAATAATGCTGGAAAGGGAATTGGCATTGGGAAACCAGAAAGGAACCATGTGTGTATGGTCAGTGGCCGATGGGTTTCCCTGGGATCACAGGCCATGCTGGATTGGCACTGCAAAGCTCACAGTGATTCACACTGGCCCGACCAGCCAGGCTGGTTCTGTTCAGAAGATGGAGTCCATGCTGATGTTCAATTATCTCAAAAGTCTTAGTTCAAGCACTGTGATGGGACTGCATCTTCAGCTCCTGCTCTGGGGAGTTGTATTCGTGTGTGGTGTTGACACAGGATTTTCCACGCAGTAGTTCCTGTCCAAACGATCAGTATGGAGTGCTTAAAATAGGATGTCTGCTCACTCTTATTTTAGTGCAAGTTTCTTGGCTCTTCAGGAATTAGAAATTGTCACACCTCGCTGTACACTCTCGTTCTGTTCTCTCCTTGTCTTCCCTCACTTCTCTGAGCTACACTTTGTGACTCCTCTCAATAGCTGTACTTTATGTAACCTAGAAATAAATTGATCTGAAGCATTAAAAATATCAAATGCCCCCACCCTCCCTTTGGTTAGAAACATGGCCATCTGTCTGCCGAGCAAGCCAGCCCACCACTGTGCCACCTTCTCCCCCCCACACGCCGTATGCACAGGCATGGCACCGTATGCATCGTTTTGGGGACCAGTGTTACCTGGAGGGACTATCCTGGGTGTTACGGCACCCAACAGGATGCAGAAACTGTGGTCGTGCAAGCAGAGGAGAAGCCACAGCTCAGGGACAGCACAAAATGCAAACTCGAGTTTGTGTTTGCAGTAATTTAGCATTTCTCAGCTCTTTCCTTCCTCCAGAAGCCCCATCCATGCAGGCAGGAGGGGGAAGCAGGGAAATGAAATTCCTACCTGCCTGAGTTTGAGATGTCTGTGAGCTCCAAACTGCAGTGTGAAGGGGCAGGGATCACCTGGATGTCCCTGTGGCCTGATTATACTTGCTTTTCAGGAGGGCAAATGAGTGGAGGCTCTAGAAATTTCCCATCAGACAAAAGGAGTAAAGAAGTAAAACTGAAGGCAACATGAAGAAGACAGACTGACTCCCAGAAGGGCAGCTCCTACTCTAGAGCTGTTGCTGGGTCCCTGAGGGTAATGGTGTCTGCAGGGGTACTGGGAACGTCTCATGCATCTGCAAGCAGAGGGGATGGGGGTAAAGGCTGGCTGACCTTCAATCCAGCCACTGGCCAGGGACTTGCTGCAGCCCCAGGGGGGAAAGAAGCATCTCACAGGTGCAGGTCTGTGAGAGACCTTATGGAAAGAAGCCTGTAATTGAATAGGCTTGATTAATTTATTTCAGGAAGTGTCAGTTGGGAAGCAGATGGGTGAAGCTGAGGCATAATTTACTGGAACTGAGAAAAAGCTTTTGATATAGTACCCTGTTAGAGCTTGGGAGGTAAGGTCACCGGTAAGCACCCAGTGCAGGAGAGTCAAATGGGATGATGGGCTGGGAACCAAGGCTGGGCAGGAAGGAGAGTATTTGGAGAAGAGACCTGTGATGGCACTGGTGTTACAGGGACAGATGTCTGGCAGTGGTGGGCTGACTGAGGCTCACAGTGGTGATGACAGATCACTTGCTGCCCAAATCGGTTACCAGCTTTGTTTGGAAACAGGCGCACTGCCAGCGTGGCACATCACCCTGTGGGTAAGTTCAGGGATCCTCATACTGTCTAGGAGGAGGTTCTCCTGGAATGGAAGGAACATGTGTCCTCGGCTGGATCAGGAACCCCTAAGGAGAGGTCCTGGGGCTTTCACCCGCTTGAGTTCGTGGGGGAAGGGCTGAGTCCTCAGTGACTGCCTGTCTTGCACCACTCTCTGCCCAAAGCACAGATTTGAAGGGACAAGGATGGGGAGGGGGAGCTTTAATTTCCAGAAGAAGAAAAGATGAAAGATTTGAAAGATAAATGTTTGCTTGTATATGGTTAAAACCCTGCTTAAAATGCCTCTGTTTTCACCAGCTCTCATTCTAATCCCCCTGGTGCTGTTACTGTGAAGGGAGATGAATAATTCATGGACGGAGAATGCCTCACTGGGCCTAATCACCACTTTAATTGGAGGTTTAGATCAGAGGCGGCTAATAGCTCCTACAGCGGGGACTCCGTGTATTGTTGACAGTGAGATCGTTGAGTGCCTTATCGTTGGCCTGTTTCAATTCTCCCAGGACACCACCGCACATAACAGCATCAAGGTCCCCAGATACCAAAGGACACAGACCGCAGGGCCAATTAAATTTATCTGGGAAGAGCTGACAACTTTTTTAAACAGAGGAGAAATGGTGAAAGAATAATAGTGTCACTCCTTCCTGACTGCAGCCTGGCTGAGCTGACATCGCCGGTGTGTTGCCAGCATTTCTTAACATTCAGGAGCCTGCAAATTGGAGAGAACTGGGAGGAAGCATTAGGGGAAGGAGCATGGATTTCTCCCTGTTTTCCCCTCGGGATTAAGGTTGGGGACAAAAGGAAGCCAGTGCTGAGTGTCATCCGATCATCCCTGATTGCAGTCTGGGTGCAGCTAGGACCGCTGGTGCTGTTCATTTGGGAACAGACACACCTTCTGCTGACCTGTTGGAGTCAGCACAGTGTGTATCTTGACACGGCAGATGGGCCAGAGAAGCTATAGTCGTTGTTTTTGCACAAATTTTATTAATACTGTCAGGTTCATGTGGCTCAAATCAATGTTGGGAGCTTTTTCAGCCTTTACAGATGTTGCTTTCTCAGTTGTCATTTTTCTTAAATACCAGAAAGCCTTTTCCAGACTGAATATACGGAAGCAGCTCCCCATGAGGGACTTACTTTACATGTTGTTTTTACTTTGGCCAAGTAGGAAAGAAATTGTCAGGGCTGTAGTTGTAACTGTGATCTGAAACACTATGGGGGATACGTTGCCTTCTCTGTGTCTTCAGATTTGTTTGACAGCGCTGTGCTAGTCTTTGGTGTGTTATTCTCAAAGACTGAGAGTAGCAGAGAGCACTAACCATTGAGCCCTGCTGCCTGTGACACATCCACACTGAGGTCAGCAGCTTGCATAGAGGAAAGAAGCGTGTCCTAGCATCCATCTGATCTTGATTTAAAGTCTTCCAGGAATGACAAGTCTGTGAAAGCCTGTGGCAGTTCATCACACTGGTTACTGCTCCCTCCATGAACTTTCCGAGACTGACTTCACAGTAATTTTAAACATAAGTACTTCTATATGGCATCTCCGGGCACATTTTTCCTGGCCCATGCTTCTGCCTCCTTCCCCTGCTGTAGTGTCCTGTCTCCAGTTCTTGGCAGTGTCTGGCCATGAGATGAGGACACTCCAAGCCAAGAGAAGGACCTGGCTGCATATTGGCTGCCTGACCTGAGTGCTGAAGGCAATTTCAGGCTGAACAGACACACATCACCAAACTGCCACGTCGCTCTCTGTTTATTTCTTGCCAGATTTGCTAATTGTTCGGGTAGTTTCACTGCAATAAAATCTCACTCCCTCATAGCCCATCTGCTCTTAGCCGATCCTGCAGGGATGCCATAAATCTGGGCTACGACGACATATCTATTGCCATGGCAACTGACCAATGTAGCAAACAAAATCATGATGTCACAGGTATCAGATCTCCAGGGCTTGAAGAGGAGAATGGGACCAGGATAGGCAAAATGTCACTTGCACCCAAACACCTGAAATTCAGACAACAAGGGGAAAACAGCTCTGAGCTCTAGGTTCTGCACACCCTGCCTTAAGGGCTTTCCAATGTCAAGCTTATCCTAGCAGAGCTAGAAATATCACCAACGGAAGACTCTCCAGGGGAAAAACTGATCATCTCTTAAAATAAAGAGTACACTCACTAATTTAAGCTCAAAGCTGTCCAGTTCTCCTGAGCCGCAGGTGTCTTCATGCTGTTGTCCCTCTCCCCACTTGCAGGGGATGAAAGTCATGGGCATCATCTTGCAGTGAGAGCCATCTCATGCTGTTGAGATGCAGAGGGAAACCTGCTGTGCTAGCAGATGCCCACAACTCCTGGCTGCTGCTGAGCCGTAGTTTCCCATCAAACAGAGGTCGTAGGAACAAAGCTGCCCTTTCTTCTGGCTTTTCAGATGCTCACCAAGAAGAGTGTGTGCTAAACCAAGGGGTGGGAGTGCTGCAGGTTGGGGAGCTCCAGGTCACAGAACCATCTTGGAACATAACAGCAGTTGTTCGTGACACTGTGTCAGACTCCCTGGCTTTGAAAATAGATGCCTGAGGAAGAATGGTGTGGTTTTGATCTCTGCTTTTCTCCTGTGATGTTTTATATACAGTGCATTGATGTCTCGTAAACCTGAGATAATCCCTTGCAATTCTCACACTGTTAAGCCTTTGCCTTCTCTGTCAGGTCCCAGCTACAGAGAGGCGGTGAGCCGCTGTAGTAATCATTGTGCTCTTTCCTTTCACGTCTTTGTGTAGGTTTCATGGTGATTTTTTATTTATTTATTTTTAAAGACAACTTCATTACTGAGCTACGAAGCTGTGCTGATACCTTCAAAGACCGGCCAAGAGAGATCTCTGTTCAGGGCTTGAGACACATTTGTTTTCCTCGCTGCTTCCAGCACTGCCTGCTCAGCAAACAGCAGCATATTGTGCTGCAGTGACATTTGCACGTAGACATACGATGTGATCGAGGCCTTCCTGAAGGGTAACCCCCTGCTAGGAAGCTCTTCAGTGCCAGCACAGGCTGCAGATGCCATTGATAAGATGAGCAGCTGCTCTTTTGCATTGTTGATGTTCTTGTTTCTCAGAAGCTGTCCACTGTTTCAGTCTTGTTCTCTTTCTTAGGTGCTGTGGGCACCCCGCTTCCAGGGGTGGAAGTGCGCATTGCCACTGAGACCTTGAAGGATGGTCATCGTTCCTACACTGTCCATGCTCAGGGGAATGAACACAACACTCAGGTAGTACTCAACAATGTTCTTTGCTACTTCGTGTTGTCTCAAGAAAAGTTTTCTCCTCCTCAGCGCTTTGAAGCCCCGAGGACTGAGGCTTATGCTGCTCTTATTCCCAGGAGCCCAGTGATAGTATTTGGAGTTTTCTCTTGTGTTCTTTGGTTGGTTCCTTCCAACTCGGTATGGGACTGGGAGGTGTAGGCTGTGCTATGTGGGCTATGGCATAAGAAATTGTGTCTGCTGAGGCTGTTGATGCCCCAGAAGAGGGAGATGCGTTAAGCAGTGCCTGACCTTTTGATACCAGAACAAAAAGTTGAAGTCTACTGCAGAAGGTAAGAACAGGGGAATAGAAAGGAATTCAGATGATCTCTGCTCTGGAATAGTCACTGAATAGCTTCAGGCTGGGGGAAGAGAATGAGTGATTTCCCCCCATAGAAATAGGGTCCATGTTTGTTTCACTGGGTTTGGACAAGGTTTTAGCAGTGAGAATTGGAAGGGCAGGACTGGAGGAAAAGCTTCTGAGGAAAATCTTCCCTTTGAGGGTGACAGAGCTATGGAACAGTGGAAGAGGGAGGTGGTGGAGTCTCCCCTGAAGAGATGCCAAACCCACCTGGGCTTGATGTTGTGCAGTCTGCTTTGGGATGCTGTGTATTGGCCACTGCAGAAGCTCCAGGGCACCCTGCTGCCTCAGCCCTTTTTTCTCCCCTCAGAAGTGGCTGAACGGTGTCTGCATCCCTGCCACATTGTGGGTGCAGGTCACGTTGCCTCTGGCATATCAACAGCCAGATGATGTATGGGCTGTGCGGAGCAGGTAGATGTTGTGTGTGAAGGAAATTGTGCCAGCAGTTGTGTGCTCTGTGTGGGTGAGAGACAGGCAGGCATGAGATTCAACCTGAAGTACGTGGCATCACCCATTCCTCTGGGAAAATTGCTTCTCGTCCAGCCACGTACATGTCAAGGTTCAAAAGGAACTTCCCAGTCTGTGGCAGGATATACCGGGGATGCTGTTAGTGTGAGGGAGAAGTGAGAGGGACCATTGTGATCTGGGATTGTATCTTTTATTAAAAAAAAGCTTTGTTGTTCTTATCTCGTGTTGCTGCCACGGTGTGGCTGAGCAGTGGGCAAAGCAGATCTGGAGAGGCTGTAGGAAGGCATGTTCCATTTTTATCCCTTCACTGGTTGAGTGTTATGTTTCACGGTTTTGTCTCCTCGTTCTGGAGTTAGATCTTGCTTTTTTTTCCATTTGTGTGGAACTGAGATGTGAAATGTAACGTGCTCATTTCAATAATGATCCTGTGCTGCTTTTTGTTACCCCAAGGGATCCCTATGCGCTTTACAAATTAGGTCTCAGACACAAGAATCCCCAAAGTACAGCTACTTCCAGGATGAAATGTGGACATTGTTCTTCTGAGTGATGTGAGGAGATATGTAATGGGTTTTCTTTTCTGCTCAATAATCCTTCCCCTTCCTTCTGGTTGAATCAAGAAGAAGAGGAGCCCAGATTACCTGTATCTGGTGCTGGAAGCCCAGCACCCCCATGGCTTCAGAGAGCTGAGGCTCACAGAACCCTTCTTTGGCTTCAGGCTGAGGTTATATTTGTGCCAGAGGAATTGGCCTTTTATCCTGGCTGTTTCTCACATGCACCCTTCAGTCCCTGGTGTGGGTGGCTGAGATCCATACCAACAACTCGGTGCTCCCAGGAGCTCCCACCAGTGCTGACGCTGGTCCCACACCCCTTGCTGGTGGTTGGCTTTCTGTCACGCTCTCCTTTGGGGGGGTTCTGGTGAATTCTCTAGACATCAGCTGGAGGTGGTGCGGGGAGGTGATAGTTTGCTTCTGAGCACTGGCTGATGAAGTGGTCCTTCTCTGAAAGGCTGTCTCCATCTTATCCACCTTATTACAACTTAGCTGGGAGTTGCTTCAGGCTGAAGGGAGAGATATGGTCCCATCTGCTTCAGGCCACACTATGAGACAGTGGCTGGCTGAGTAGCTCCAGGATGTCCTTCTTGTCCAGGAACAGTTCCTGGGACTGTCAGAACCGCAGTGAGGTGGGAAAACCAATCCCTGCTTACAGTAGGTCTTGTCACAGATGGATCTGTGTTGATGCCAGGAGTCTGGGTTTAATGTGGCCTGGGTATAGAGAGTGACTTTCCACGGTAGTGAGCAGGTGGCAGCCATGGAGGCACACCTCTTCTCCAGTGTCATTTAACTGCTTCATTCCTGTGGTTGCAGGCAGAAAAACTCACCTGCCGCCTGTTCCCACCCCGCGATGCAGCTGCTGGCCCACTGCATCACGCTTGGTTAATAATTTATGTCGGAACAGAGGATGTCAGTGGAATTTATTTAAAACGAGGAGGATCTGACAGTCCGAGTGCTCGTCATGCTCCACCAGTCAAAGAAAGGCCTGGCTTTGTTTAAAATCAGCTCCTTCATGGCAGAGGAGGAGCCTCTTATCCCTGGGATGAGAAGACCTCCTTGGTGTCACCAAACAACCCTGGTGGTTCTTTATCCCGTTATGAGAAGGAGTGTTGATTGAGGACTGAGATGTTTGTATTGTGCATCTGGCAGAGGCAGAGTGGTCCCCATGTAAGGTCAGTGGTGGTAGAGCCAGTGGCAGTAGGCACTTCCCAGTGCCCACTCTGTCTCAGTTTGATACAAGCACTACAGCCCCTTTTCTGGGCATTTCTCTCTGGTTTGATGTCAATAGTATGAAAAAATTACCAAAAGGGATTGCTGGAAATAAACATCTCCTAGCAGCCAGCTCAGGGAGCGCCTGCCGTCTGCTCTGGTTATACGACTTCCAGGGCAGGGACCTCTCTGTACACAGAGAATGCGGTGCCCATCTGTGCCCCTGCACTGATAATAATGAAACTGCCGAGCTGGAGCCAGTCCTGGCCATGGTGGGGGCACAGGGCCATGCCATGGGGCAGCTGTGCTATGGGACAGCAGTGCCTGACAGCATGAAAGGGTAAGGGCGAGCATGGTAGGGCAGATCTGGTGGGATACTGAGCACTGCAGTTGGAGTTGGGCTCCAAGCCACATCTTCTCACCAGCCTCTCATCTCCTGTGAGCAGGTGATCTTCATGCTGGGGGTTAGCCGCGTTGTCAGGGCAATCTGCAAGGCGTTCACACCTCAGCTCTGCTGTGCAGAAACCCTTCTGAGCGCCTGCCTTTGCCAAGGAAATTATTTACGTAGCTGTACATGGCCTCGCAAGGTCATCGCCTTCCCCACTTGTGTTGGGCTGAGGTCTCTGCTTTCTGCTCCATCTCAACAACAGACTTTTCTGCGAGCTGTTTCTTCTCCACTAACACTGTCTCTCCCCTCGGATGCTGGGGCATCATGCCGTTGTCACCCTTTGGACATGTTCGCGTGTCTTTCCACAGCAAGGTGCCAACAGGAGCTTGGTAGCTTCATGGCAGTGGCAGGGAAAAGGGTGTGGGTGGTGGAAGCAGGGAGGTGGGGAGCGCTTCTGCTTTGCCATCCGGTAAGTGCCTAAGCTTGCAGCAGGGGACTGCTGTAATTTGCAGAGCTGGTTTCTGGCACACCCTGAAGATCAATAATCTACTTAGCTGAAAGTTTGCTGGATCTCTGTCCTTCCCTTCATTTTCTCCTTTCCCTTGATGAGAATGCTGCATTCCTTTCATGCATGTGCTTCAGCTTTCTGATCTCCCTGTGGCTCCCTCAAGCTTTGTGCCCCATTCTATCTGGTTTGCTCAGGTTTTCCATCCAGCACTCGTACCTGTGGGTGACAGGCAGAAGGATGCAGTTGTGCCATCACTACCAACACCAACCTAATGTGCTCCAGCCTAACACAGTCACTGCAGGGTCTGTTCCCAGATGAGGGTGCTCTGCAATATGTGAAGGGTCAGTAAGGGGTGGCACTCCCTGATGGAGTAACAGTGCCTGACCCAGTGTCCCTCACCTCCCCCTGGAATGTGGTTCCCTGGAGAGATGTTGTCCTTGGAGTGCTCAGAGTAGTGCTTGTCCTCCAGTACATTCCCAAGGAGCAGAGGTGTGGCAGTGGGTGTTGGGGGAGAGCAGCAGCTTCAAGCCATCCCAGCCATCCCATTTCCTGTAGCCGTTCACCTCCTGAAGCAATTCCTAAAGTTTTAACCTGCCTTACACGGCTGCCCAGTGAGTCCACCTGACCATATAGTCAAGCTCAGTCATCCTTTCCCACAGCCCCAGATGCTTTTTCTCTGGGTCTTCTCCCTTAACTTTATAGCAGCCCAAGGATCTCACTCTCCCCATGGCTGGCTTAGGTGCCTAGGAAAGGGTTACAGCTCTCCAGCGCCCAGCGTTTCACTTGGCTTTGTTCGGTGCGATGCATATTTCATACGCTTAGCTTCCCAGCTGGCAGAGGCCTGGAAACCCTGCAAGCTGTTGGGTATTGTCTCTCTCCTTCTTTATTTGTTTGTTTGTTGCTTGGTAGGTTTTTTGGGTTGTCGTTTTTGTTGGATTTTCCCTCCCCCCGCCACTCCTTTTTCCAAATTGCTCACTCATAGGAAAGCCAACCCCCCAGTCCCTGACAATAGGGGTCTATCAATAGATAAATGGTTTCGCAGCTGTATCTAACTCAGTGCTCTAGCCAGGGCTTTTATGGCAAGTAATTTGCTCATGAGGAGGCTGTGAAGGGAGTGGGGTGGGATGTATGGGTTGCAGGAGCTGGCAGCAGGAGGATGCTGCAGCCATGGGCTTTTCTCCCCGCTCCGAAGGTTGTAATTATCTTGTTGTTTATCCATATGCAAGCTGTCGTCCTGGATGGGAACCTGCTCGGCTGCGGCTGGCCGGCCGGAAAGCCACTAGTATCTCCTTGCCCCTCCTCCCCGTTGCCCCCCCCCGCCTTGTCTCTGCCATCTGCTAGCAGCTTGATGCTGGTTGCCAGCACCTCAGCAGGGCTGTGGGCACTGGGGGCAGCTGGCACAGTCACCCTTTGTTATGATCGTAGGTCTTGGCCGTTGATGGCTCCACCTTGTTCGTGTTCATCTCGGATCTCTGGAGAACCAGTGGAAAGCATTTGATCACTGCTGAGCTGCTAGAGTTATTCTGGAGGCTTCTTCCAAGGTCTAGGATCCCTGTGGCTGCTGCCCATGGGTGGATGGGTGCCATGAACTTGGGAACTCAGCTCCTGTCTGGGCCAGGTCCCATGTGGAGGTGGCATGTGTACCTCTTGTGTGGTGTCTCTATCTCACCCATCCAGGTATTTTGGAACAGCTGGTGTGAGTGAACTTGGCTCTTCTCCTGCATGTAGCTCCAGGAACATGCTGGCCATGACAGGTACATGCTGATGGGGATGTGACTGCCCTGCCTGGGGAGTCCTGACTCTGGCTGTCCCAGCAGTCACCCTGGTTTGTTCGTTTCCTGTCCTGAGCAGACCTCAGCCTGAAACCATCTGTTCTTTGTCATCAGTGCTCCTACACTTCCAGAACATCTTTCTTCCCAACTGTGCGGTATTTCATCTGTTATTCTATTCGTGCTCCATCCCATCCTTGTGTCCTAGTATCTCCCACAGATCTTTCAATAGTGAACCTCACTTCCAGCATCCCAGTTCCTTCTGCCAGCAGCACCTGCAGGTACAGCATGTGCCGTATGGTGCTAAAGCGTTGTAGGATACTTCTTCAGGACAGCAGATCACTGGTTCAGGGACAAACTGTTATTTGCAACTTGGGGTGAAACTTAAGTTGAGCAACAGAGAGCTGAAGGCAGGATGGCTGGCTGACAAGGCTGGTTGGCTACCAAAGGGGTTCACAGGATGGTTTGGGCTTCATCTCCACTGCCTAGCTCTTTGCCCACCTCACAGATCTTGCTCTCAGCTGCGTGATCCCTCCTCTCAGTAGCCACACTGCAGGCAGGCAGTATGGGGTATATTTCAGTTACAGTTTCTGCTTCACCCTGTTCCTCCCAGCTCCTCAGTCTCCTGTTTTGTGCCCTGCCCAGGTAATTCAAGTTTCTCTACTTTGTTGCCTGGGCTGCTTTCATTCCGTATAAACTTTTTAGCTGTTTCTCATTGATGGTGTCCATGGTCAGCCCAGTCAGTAACTGCATCCTTGTATGTATTTATATCTCCTTTATTTTTTCTGTCTACCCTCTGGATTTTGTATTGTTTTAAAAATTGGTGGCCGTGGCTGCATTTTACTACTTTCCAGTAGTAAAAGTGGAGGCAGAGTTTATGTTGGCACCACCTCCCCTTGTTTCTCAGCTGAAAACTTTGCTTGTCACAGGAGCAGCCTTCATCTCACAAGATTTATTTCCTTGCACATTCACATTGAATCCATCTACCAAGAAGAACCCTCTTTCCACAAATGCTTTCTTTGAGCTAACCTTTGTCATAGCACCTTCACGATCTCTGTTCATCTCTTTATTATTGTTTTATGCTCTCATTCCTCTTTGTAGCAGGGTGAAGTCTTCTGGTATATGTTCTTGGTCCCCTTCATCAGGTTGGTAGTCTTGGTTCTCCCAGTGTGAGCAGCAAGCAGTAGGTGCATTCCTCTGTGGTCCCACCATAGCTGGTCTTGGTCTTTAACCCTTTTCTGTATCATTGCCTGTGCCAGGATTGCCTGGGAGACTGGGGTGTTCATGTTTGGTACTGGGGAGGCATGGGATTAAAGTGAATCTCCTGCCTACACAGTCACTGGAAGTTGTTTCTACTTGGTTTTTCCAATTTCACACCCAAATCCCTTTGACCCTTCATGCTCACAGCCTGCCTCCTCCTGTGATGCAATACTTGGAACCTCCATTGGGTTATGGAAGCCGTTGCTGCTGTAGCACCTCTTGGAAATGTTCCATTCAGAGTCCTGAACGTGGTGAGAAGATGCAGAAGCTCAGAGGCTAGAAGAAGGGACAGTCTGTGGCCCAGAGCTCTTCTAGGCAAAGGGAGGAGGCACTAGCTTAGCATGAGGAAACAATTAGAGGTTCTTAGGCAGCGCCATCGTCTGTAGTCACATCACAACCTTGATGACCTTGACTTTCAAGTGAGGTTTATGAAAAATGAAGCAAAGGTGGGCCAGTAATTGAAACCTTGCCTGATCCTCTGCCTCCCCCCCCCGCCCTGAGCACAGAATCAGCGCAGGCATTGTGAGGGCATGTCAGGAGACTTTCCCTAATGAAGAAAGCTGAGGGAGTGGGAAGATGTGCTGACATCTTGCCTCGTTTATTATCTTGTGAAGCCTGCAAACAAGAGGGATGAGAACAGCAGTGTGGAGAACTCCTGTGTTCCTACAATAGTGTTACACGTCTAATTTATGGTGTTAATATAGATGGAGTTTTGGGTCCATGGAACAACTGTGGGGAGGACTGACCTTTCCCAATCTGGGTTTGTTTTCTGTGGTTCTTTTGGGATCATCTGGACTTGATCAGTCCAGTAACTTTCAAAGATCAGCATTGCCTACAATTATATACAGTCCTTCTTGTTTTCAGTGGAGCAGCATTTGCTGTAAAGGGTTGGGTTTTTTGAAAATAGGTCTCAGCGTTCCAGCAAGGCTGTGCACCAGCCTTGCTTTTCAATTTATAACCCACCAAAATGAAAAGTAAATTGATTGTGTTATTGCCAGCCCTTTTATAAAAGTTAACATTGCAAAAACAGATGTGAAATGTGGCCTTGTAGATTACAGTCTAGACTTGGGGTTTTTTTGGTTGGGCTTTCGTTTTGATTTTTCCCCTTTCCGTCCCCACGCAGTGTCCCTAAGGAGCAGAAATCTGCCTTTCTCCAGCAGGAAGAAAATTGTTCTGTGTCTAAATTGCCTCCTGCTAGCCTCCTGCAGGATGCTGCAGGACACAGAGCTCAGAGCAGCGATAATGCTTCTGCAAAAACATGCAACTTAGCAGGGAATTTTTAGTTATGGGTGTGCATGAGGCTTCAGATTGCCTGGGAATGTGGTAATGCTCTAGTAAACCTCACACCTTGAGGCCATCCATTCAAATACAGCCTGGGGAGACAGTGATGAAAAGGCACTATCAAGTGGATTATTGATCTCCAGGTTTCTTTCAGGAGGCAGGTAAGCCTGTCCTCACCTTCCTTGTCATAGAATCATAGAATGTCCCAAGCTGGAAGGGAGGGACCTCCAGAGGTCATCTAGTCCAACCTCCCTACACAAGCAGGGACGTCTCTATCTAGGTCAGGTTGCTCAGAGCCTCATCAAGCCCAACCTTAAATGACTCCAGGGATTGGGCCCCCACCACCTCCCCAAGCAGCCCATTCCAGCAATCCTTCAGTCCTGCTTGTAGTGTGGTCCCCTAGTCTGCAAAAGCAGGGTCTGGACAAAGCATGGAGTTCCATGTGGTGGGGGCTGAGCTGTTGGATACTGTGTTGGTACAAAGCTCTGCTGTATTGAGAAGCCACTGGGATTGTGCAGGGGGGAGTGAGTGGAATCGTGAGGTAGCATGTCTGGAAGCACTGGGGGCATGTCAGCTTCAGTGTGTTGGTGAGTGTGGCAGAGCATCTGAGCTCTGCAGCTCAACCAGGAGGTGGGACAGCTCTTCAGGCTCATCACGTTATGTTTTGTGCCCTGATAGTTTGAAAAAAAACCAACCTCAACCAAAACAAACCACAAAAAAGTTACGACTTGGCAAGAACTGCTAAATGAGCTTCCTCACTTCCATAAACTTCACACATATAAATTACTGTCGTCTATTAGTCGCTTAAAAGGCTAGGTGGCTTAATTATTTTCATCACAGTAATCACTTATTTACAAGGTGAGGAACAGTGCCAAGCACTTCCAAGCTGAGCAGCACAGCAGTGCTGCGGCAGAGGAGACAGGGTGTGGGACCAGTTCCTTCCTCCCCACCAATGTCAGTGCTTTTTCTTTTCTTGATTGTGTTGATACTGCTGCTCAGCTCATGCATGCCCTGAGCTGTTCTATCCTGCCCTGGCAGCAGACCTGTGAAGGAGGCTGGGCTGCACAGACCCCATTGTGATAGGAGCTGTAGGAGTGGGGTTGTCTCCAGGGTTCTTCATGGAGCAAGGGCTGTGGAGGAGTTGGAAAGCAGGGTGTGGCTGGGCAGGAGGATGGAACAGAAAGGGACCGAGGGACGGATGTGTGATTAGGAAAGAGTAGAAGAAAAACAATACTGAGAGATGCAGGGCTTAAGTGCAGCTCTGGGAAGAAGGATTTTGGGGGTATTGGTGAATGAAAAGCTTGACACGAGCAGGCAGTATGTGCTCAAAGCCCAGAAAGCCAACCATGTCCCAAGCTGCATTATCAGGAGTGTGTCCAGTAGGTTGAGGAAGGGGATCCTGCCCCTCTGCTCTGATAAGGTCCTGCTTGAAGTACTCAGTTCAGCTCTGGGGTCCTGAGCACAGGAGAAACCTGGACCTGCTGGAGCGGGTCCAGAGAAGGCCACAAAAATCACATAGGACCGGAACGTCTCTGTTGTAAGGACAGGATGAGAGAGTAGGTGGTGTTCAGCCTGGAGAAAAGAAGGCTCCATGGAGAACTTGTTGTGGCCTTTCATACTTAACGGGGCCTATGAGAAAGATGTGGAAAGACTTTATAGCAGGTACTGTTGTGACAGGACGAGGAATGATGGTTTTAAAACAAAAGAGGGGAATTTATACTGGATATAAGGAAGACATTTTGACAGTGAAACACTGACCCAGATTGCCCAGAGAGGTGGTAGAAGCCCAATTCTTAGAAACACTCAGGTTGGACAGGGCTGCGACCAGCTTGCTCCAGTTGAAGATGTCTCTGCTCACTGCAGGACGGTTGGACTAGATGAGCTTTAAATGTCCCTTCCCACCCAGATAAGAGATCTGCAGGGCCAGAACCCCTCCATTGCACTGCCGCCTTCTGCTTCACCCCATCCCAGCAAACCAGTGCAAATGCACTGCCTCACCCTTCTGGGCACAAGTTGCAAGATCTCTCCTGAGAGAAGATGCTCTGATGAGCTTTTGGTACTCACCCAGGAAAGAGGTTGAGATTGCTGTTTTGTGGGGGGAGCAGTTAAACGTGTCCTCCTGAAACCAGCTGTTTGCTACCTGAAGAAAGTGTGTGGGGTTTTTTTCTGAAAATCTTGTCAGCTTTTCTCCCAATCCTATCAGGCCAATAACAAGTTATTACCTCCCCTACAAAGCTTCACCCTGCAGCTTTCGCTCCTTGCCTACCACATGTTTCTGCTTAGGAATCCGCCGTGCCTCCCCTGCTTCCCGGCGAAAGCCCCGCTGCTCCGAGCCTACCTCCATAAAAGCCCCTAATTCCATTAAAGTCCATTACAAGCTCCTCTCCCACAGCTCCCAGCGGAGCACGGGGCAGCGTCTATCAGAGACCACAAGAAAACAAATGGCCACTTAGAGCAAATCCCAGGGCCGCTTGCCAGGCAGGGGATTCCCGGCTGTTTACAAACCATCCTCACTTCCTCCTCATCAAGAGGGAAAATGGAAGCTGGGAAAATACACATTTTAAAATCACGTCGATTGTGGCCTTCAAAGAGTTTATTACAGCGTTTTTATTTTCATGCGTGGAAAATGTAATCTTATCTAGCATGCTGGCCGCCTCAGCTCGCCTCGCTGAATTGGTTTTACAGCAGAAAGCTATCAAACAGCAGCCTTCAGGGGCACGCCAGGCCGAGGCATTATGATCCCCCAAATGTGTTAAAGCAGTTGAAAGGTGCATTAAAACGTGGCACTAGGAGAGGAGGAGGTCTGTGCAATTAGCAATCGGATGCTTTCAGCAGCTGCCTGTGTCGTCGATCTGGTGCGTTGACAACGGGCACTGCTGAGATTTGATGGGGAAAGGAAACAACGCACAGCAGCCACGCTGCTGCCACCAAAACCCCGTTTTGGGGTGAGTTAGCAGCCAGCAAGCTTGGGGCACATGGGATTCCTGCAGGGATCAGATGCACAGGGTTGTAGAAGATAAATGCCTTGAACCTTGGGTTTTAATTTATGCTCTTTGCAAGCAACAGAAGCTGCTGGCACTGGTGTGGTTCACATCCCCTCTGCTACGCTGGGGAGCGGTGCCAGTGACACTCGGAGTTCAGTGAGCAAAATCCTATTAAGATAACGTCACGGCCTTTCTGTTTTACTGTTTGCAAGCCAGCCATAACATCATTAAATTACACAACAGGGAGGTGCCTGCTGCCAAGGAGCTCTGCTCGAGATAAGATGTGGGTTGAGCCACTGCCAAAATTTGAGTTGATATGACAAGGAATTTGGAGCTGGTTCAGGGCTTGAATTGCACAAGACGTCGCAGCGTACAGGTAAACACTGTGCAGGATTGGTCCCTGGGGCAGCAGTGCTGCTCTGATCTGGGGCATAGCATGGGTTGGGCAGTACCCAGAACTGCTGGCTGGCATTGTGTTATAGGGCAAGGCTCAGCCACGCAGGCTGGAGCTGAAGGCATCTGTAGTAGCCAGATTTACACCCGTTGTTGCATTCAGCGCTGACAAGCAGAATTAAAAAATCTGGCAGGATCTGCAGATGAAGCTCAGGCAGCTGTTGGCAGGGCCTCGCCCTCCTTACCTCCACTACCCCCTCCCCACCCCTTTCAGGGAAGTTGGAAGCAGTCCGATGGTTAAAGGGTTTATCTTCAGAAGCTCTCAGCAGCAATGTAAATAACTGTCTATGGGAGGGCAGTCTCAATAGTTGGTTAGTTGGCCTCTTCTCCCAAAGAACTGGTGACAGGGCCAGAGGAAATGTCCACAGGTAGCACCAGGGGAAGTTCAGATTGGAAATGAAAAATGCATTTAGTGAAAGACTAGTTAAACATTGGAACAGGGTGCCCAGGGAACTGG
Organism: Upupa epops; assembly: GCA_013397515.1. Taxonomy (NCBI): domain Eukaryota; kingdom Metazoa; phylum Chordata; class Aves; order Bucerotiformes; family Upupidae; genus Upupa; species Upupa epops. The sequence continues at coordinate 912,197 of VZRI01006867.1, forward strand.
GGGGATCCCTATCCCTGGAGGTGTTCAAAGGGCGAGTGGATGTGGCACTTTGGGACGTGATCTAGCGGTCATGGAGGTGTTGGATTGAAGGTTGAACTTGATGATCTTAAAGGTCCTTTCCAACCCTAATGATTCTGTGATTCTGTTGTCTCTAGTTGGGGTGGGGCAGAGGGGAACCAGCGGGCTTTGCAGTGGGATGAGGTCTTCCTTTTTCCTGGGAGAAGAGGTCTCACTGGGAGGGTTGTAAGGGCACTGGGTTGCTCTGGTAGGTTTTCTGGAGCAGCAGGAAAAGGAATGAGAAGAATGATCTGCTTTGTAAACCATACGCAGCCTGTGTAACAGCACTGAAACAGTGTCTTGCTGTCCTCCAGCATCATCCACTACTTCCCTGCCATGGTGCCACATGCAAGTGCCTCTTGCCTTTTGTTGCTGCAGATGTAGAGATTTGGTCCAGGGCTGTTCTGAACCTTGGGTGTTGTCCTGCTTATGGGTAGTCTGATCTTGAGGCTCCATCTTTCAGATCCTGTGGGAAGAACTCATCCAGCACCACCACCCTCACCTTATGTCATTAAGCTCAACTTGCGTTACCAGCATTAACATCTTTTTCCTGCAGCATCTTCCAGGCAGTAGACATGATGCCCAGCACAGCTCTGGGGGCTCAGCCTAGCCTGTGACACACAGAGGCATCTAAGCCTGGGCTGCATGTACAGAGATCCAAGTGTTACCCATCTTCAAGGATCAGGAAGAGATTCCTTAAACCAAAAATTGTCTTAAAAGCAGCTTTCTAAGCATTTTCCATTAAGAGAAGCTTTGTTTCCATTAAAGGCTGTGGAGAGGCAGAGTTCTTCCTGGCACTGGGATAGTTCTGCTGTGATTGCTTTCCCTCGCAGCTGCATTTCTGGCACTGCTGGCTTTCAGGATCCCAGACATATCTTGTCCATGTTGCAGCAGCTCAAGTACAAAGTGGCTCGGAGTCCTCACTACCAGAATGTTCTCTGCTCCATCCGGCACAGTGTGTACAAGCCCATCCCACAGTGATGTTCAATCCCTACAGTGGGTTAGTGCATCTTCCCTGCAGAGGGCTTTAGGGTTAGCACAGTCCCCTGGGTCACCGTGGCAGTCATTCCTCTCCAGTGCCTCATCTCATAGCCTGGCTGTTTACTGGTAATTGTGAAGCGATGTACGTGCAGGGCAGATGAGATACCATGCTGTGTCGGGCAAGTCTGTGACCTTCCTGCAATTCTCCAGTTTCCATAACAGTGGGATATTTGTTTTGTTGCTATAGAAAACCTGCCCATGCTGGTTTGCAGGGTGCTGAGTTGTCACTACAACCGTTGCCTTCCAAAAGGAGATGCGTGTCCCTGCGATCAAATCAGATGGTGTTTCCTGCCACCTCCTCAGGAAAAAGAAAACAAGTGCTAGATTGGCAGTTTGGGAAAGCAAAGTTTTCTGTCACCGGAGCAGGCAGCAGCATGGCACAGTCATGGCAGTGCATCATCCCGAGCCTCACCCAGCCTTGCGGTGGCTGTGGCAGGCTGGAGGACAATTCTTATCGCTAGGATGATGCAAATCTAGTATGTCTTAGGGTGAGGGGTTGTGGTGCTTTCAACATCAGGATCCAATCTCCCAGCTGCTGTGGGACAGGAGTCTGTGTGTCCCTTCTCTAGGGAGGTCTGGGCTTTGCTGCTGCCAGCCCTGTGACAGGTTGCTGCAGGTGCCAAGTGGTGCAGCTGGTGGCCGCTGTCCCCTGGGGCTGCCATTTCTGTGGCTGAGCAGCCACTCACCCTTCCAGCTTGCTGCTGTCACTGTGACATGTGAAGACCTGGAGGGCAGCAGCACTCTGGGGAGGGGACACAGAGCTGTCAGAGATGTCTGGGCCTTTCAGGGACCTGCTTTCATCCATCTCACAAGAACCTTTGCTGTGGGGAAGGGCAGTATCACTGGGTAAGTACCCTGATTGTGGTGCCTGGAGTTTGCAAATCACAACACACTCTCTGCTGATGCTCCCACAGCATCCCACTCCCTGGACCATGGTGAGGAGCCAGTGACAGCGAGTGGGAATGGGAGTGGACTCCTGAATGGTTTCCTGAGAGATAACCTGACCCTGGCAGAGACTGGTGGGTACTGCAATGGGAGCAGCACGCAGAGAGCTCTTGTGAAGCTGGTCTGCATCAGGCCATCCAGGGGTCAGAAAGGACCATCCCTTTCCCAGGAGTATTTCCCATCCCTTTTAGAAACATGGAATTGCAGAATCACAGAGTTGTTTTGGTTGGAGAAGACCTTTGAGATCATTGAATCCAACCATTAACACAGCACTGCTGGGTCACCACTAACACTTGTCCCTCAGCACCACATCTCCCTGGCTTTTCAGTCCCTCCAGGGATGGGGACTCTGCTGCCCTGGACACAACTGGAGTCCATTTCCACTCATCCTATCACTTGTTTATTGGGAGAAGAGACCAACAACCCCTACACTTCAGACTCCTCTCAGGGAGTTGTAGAGTGAGAAGGTCTCCTTTGGGCCTCCTTTTCTCAACCTGAACACCCCCAGTTCCCTCAATTGTTCCTCAGAGCACTTGTGCTCTAGACCTTTACAGCTTCATTGCCCTTCTCTGGACACACTTCAGCACCTTCATGTTGTGAGGGACCCAGAACTAAACCCAGTATACATGGTGCAACCTTACCAGTGCCCGGTACAAGATAATCCTTGCCTGGTCCCTGGCCACACTATTGCTGATAGAAGCCAGAGTGCCATTTGCTTTCTTGGCCACCTGGGCATATGCTGGCTCATCTTCAGCCACTGTCAACCAACTCCCCCAGGTCCTTTTCTGCCAAAACTCTTTCAGAACGTTTCCAGCCACTCTTCTCCCAGTCTTGAGCATTGCAGGGGGTTGTTATGACCCAAGTGCTGGACTTGCAATGAATGTTTTCAAAGAGTATCTCCCATGTGTTTGCCCTGTGAGACCTCTTCTTGCTTCTGCCAGCAGCTGGAAGGCATCACCCTGTCTGGTCTGTGGTTCTAGGATGGCAGTTTGTGTTTTTATATGACACAGATGTATATTTTCAGGGCTTGGGCCTATCAAAGACGCTTAGGTGTGCCCTTTCAGCAGAGGAAAGAGGTCCTGCAGGTGGGCAGCCAGTGTTGGAGGTTGGTGAAGGTGGTGATAGGCATGTGCTGTGGACCTATATGGGTTCTGAAGTCAGGAAGGGCAGATTATGTGGCCACGGGGACTTCTGTTCACTGTCATTCCTCAGGATGCATTCACCATGTGTTTAATCATAGGTGACACCAGGTCTTGAGGGACAAGAAGGGGAACTGCTCGTGAAGGGTCCCTCCGTCTTCCGCGAGTACTGGAACAGACCCAAGGAAACAGCAGATGCCTTCACACCTGATGGCTGGTTCAAAACAGGTACCATGTTAGCTTCTCTGCACCATTTGGCACGGGACAACAAGGGGGGGTGAGAGGCAGTGGCTCTGGTTCAGTCCCAGGGATTCCCTGGCTGCTGCACAGTTTGGGATGGGGGTCACAGTCTGGCTGGGTTCAGGACGGGGCTTCAATTGCACTGGTCATAATTAGTCAGACAAAAAAGGAGGTGTGTGAGCGCATTTACTGGTGCTTAGTGTTTGCAGGGGTCTTTAAGTTTGTAAACAGGTGGGATTTAGCTTTAACTTACATGGGGGCTGCATCAGTGGAAAATCCACACCAAGGTCTGAGTTCCTAGATCCATCCTGCCTCCCCTCTTGCTGCTGGTGTGGTGTCTGCGGGGCACTTTGCTCTCCTGGTCACGGCTGTTTAAATCTGAGGAAGGTGTGTTGGGCTGAAGCCACGAGCATGGGCAGCATAGCTGTGTGGAACAGGCTGGGGTTGTGGGCTTGGCAACTAGCATGGTGAGGAAGCTATTCAAGAACCGGTGTTTGTCAGTTGCGAAACACTAACTGAAGGAAAGGTGGGGGAAAATCACAGGTGTCTTCAGTGTGGGAGTCGTTCACAGAGGGGTTTTGAAATTGCCAGAACACTTTTCTAAAGTGAAAAGTCTGAGTCTTCTCAGTAAAGACATCATTTCAGTTGAAACCAAGGCTCATTTTGTACATGGTACATGATGGAACTGCAAAGGAACTGATTGTTTTTCTGGGTTTTCTCAGAGTTTGCCTTTCCTTTTCAGGAGAGGGGAAAGTTTCTGAATGTTTTTGTAGGGTTTGTCAAATATTTGCAAAGAGAAAAAAGATCCTGTTACCCTGTCAAATGCCATTGGGGCTACCCTGTCCCTACCTGAAGCTGCCGTGGCTGGGACAGCGGGTTCTCAGAGGAGAACTTCTATGGCTAATCCTGCTCATCACGTGGGATAACAGATTCAGAAGACCTTTCCCAAATGGAATAGCCATGACAGGCCATGAATAAGTGATGTGCTTCAAATTACTCCTCCTGCTCTGCGTGTGGCATGGCGAGCGGTCAGAGACCTCCTCCATAAGAGGTTCCTGTCCCCCAGCGCCGTTCAGCAATTTCTGGTGTCTTCTGTGTAATCTTATTTATTTATGACTCTTGAAGAAGCTGTGATTTATTATTATCGTTATCCTGAAGCTGCTGGCAGTGTCACCACGGGTCCCCATCCTGGGCAGGTACCGCGGGCTGGCACTGGAGCATCATCAGGATGATGCCGGGTGTGGGGGCAATCAGCTTGAAAAAAATTTTTGAGTCAACACTCATGATGAATATTTCAGCTGCGAAGGAATAGCATGCATTAATTATTGCAAAGAGATGTCTTTAGGAGAAAATGATTTTGAAATTCAGTTTAATTTCATTGTAATGCGCTGCAAACAGGAAGGGAGTATGTGTGTTTAATTGGCTCTCGGGGGTAAGGCCGGGAAGATGGCATGCCTTTGTCACAGGCCATTAGTGATACAGACTGCATAATGAGAGAGTACAATCAGCTCACAGCTGCCGGCTCCTACGGGGAGAGAATGATATTAAATAGAAATCAGTATAAATTAAACTTAACCCCTTCACTAGCTGGGCGAAGCTCAGAGCTGTGAATAACAGCGGGGAGCGGGGAGCGGAGGCGGCATGCAGGAGGTTCCAGCAGGGTCAGGAGATGCCAAGTGTCAGACCCCCTTGCCCTGGCCAGGCTGCCTCCCTGACATCCCTGCAGCTGCTGAGGTAGGACAGCAGCTCTTAACTCTCTTGCTGATCCCATTCCCCCACTCTTTGCCTTGCTTTCCTCTCGTGACCGCTTGCTCTATCTCACAGATGTCGGGTCGATGGGGCTATTTTTATTCCCAAGCCTCATTTAGCCAGTGGTGCTGGGAGCGAGCTCAGTCACCCTGCCAGCCCCACTGTGGTGACAGCCTCTGCAGATCACTCAGACATGGCAAATGGTGGTAAAAGAGCCCTCTGGGGAACCAAGGAGGTTGTGTCCCATCATAGTGACTGGGAGATGGAGGATTAATTACCCCTGTTGAGTAGCAGTGGGTGACATTGGAGTGGAGGCTACTGGCAGGATCTGAAAGAGGCAAATAATAATATAATGTGCTGTACCTGCTGTTTGCAGGTTACACACAGGTCAGTGTTTTAAAGGTGTGGCTGAATTCACATGTGCAGTGCTCCCAAAACCCAGGCAATGCTATTTCTGTTTCCATGCTAGTGTGCCTCTTGCTGCAGACCCTCTTGTCTCACATACAGGTCACCTTAGGCAGATGGTGGTCTGATTGCAGGCAATGACCAGGTCTCCCAAGCCCCCCAGGGACATGAGGAATGAGTGCTCAGCTGCAACAGGGATGAGTGTCAGTTCTCTTCCAAACTTGTGCCCAAGGTGAGGGATGATAGTCAACCCCTGAGGCTTTCCTGGGCTGCTTCCTACAGTGCACGGCTACAAAGGAACCTGGAATTTTTATGTCTTTTCTGGCTCCAGGTCATTTATTTCCTTCTTCAGGCCATTTCTTTCTTGCTGTTCCTGTAAATTGAGTTGTCAGGGGGGTGGGGGGGGATTCAGAAATTGTAGGAACCAAAAAAAAGGAACCAATACATACATGGCCACAGTTCCCTTTGTGACTGACAGCTCCTGTATTAAAATCCTACTTTCTCCCATGACCCTGTCTTCTCTGAGAAATCAACCTCATGCTGGGCAAATTGGGATGGTCATTCCCCTCATGACAGGAGACAAAAACATAGTGATGCAGGCTGTGGCCACCAGCACTATCTCCACAGTGTGTTCCTGCAGCCCTGCTTGGTTTCTAGGGAAATCTTGGAAGAACCAGGCATTTAGTGCAGCAACGGCAAAGCTGCGTTTCCTCCCTGCGGGACAGGAGGCAAACACCATGTGTGTGCCGTGCAGGGAGCCTGTGCAGGCAAACGAGCTCAGTCTGTGCCTCCAGATAGAGAAGGAACGAGCCCTGTATGTGTGTGTTATGGGTAATAAAAAAGCAGACAGAAAGGCATGATGCTGCAGTGACACGGTGATGAATTCAAGATCGTAGCTTTTTTGAGAAGCATCTGAACTCATGATGTTGTGTAGGTGATTTACTGTTGCTCCCGTCCTCTTTATTTGCACCGTTGTCTGCCTACCCCTCCATCTCTCTCATTTCCATCTGAGTGAATTTGATTATTTTTATTGTATTAACGCTGTTGACAGAGCTGCTTAGATCAAAGTCCCCTCCAGCCATTTCCAGGGAGACTGCTGGGTATCCACCTGCTGTCACACATCCAAGCAGCGCTGAGCCCTCTGAGACAGAGACAAACCCGAAGGAAAAATGCCTACGGCCGTCTGTCTCCTGTCGCTGCAATACTTTCCCAGCTGTCCCGCGCCCTGTGAGGCGAGAGGCAATCTCCATGCATGCTCACATGCCATTGAGCAGGAGAGGTTGAAATAAAAAATAAGGGAGAAAGAAATTTATTGCAGCAAGTGCAGTGAAACACCAGAACAGAGGTGGCAGATGCCCCATCCCTGCAAACATTCCATTTCAGGTTAGACTGGGTTCTGAGCAACCTATTCTAGTTGGTGATGTCGCTGCTTATTCCTGGACCAGGTGACTTTTAAAAGTCCCTTCTCACCCAAACCAGTCTATGAGCAATCTTTGAGCAAATGGTGGCATAGAGGAGTACCACCTTCTCTGGTCATCCCGTTCCTTGATCTTTATCCATTCATCCCAGCCTTGTGACACCCATGTCTCTCAGGCTGCAGCACTGTCACTATTATCTGTCTGTCATCTGCAGGCAGTGGGTGGCTTTAGAGGTCTGAGGAAGAGCATGGGAGCTTTGGAAGTGGGATGGAATTGCAGAGGTGCCCAGGTGCTGTCTGTTTGCCACCGTATTTGCCTGCATGGGGCTGGGAAGGGTTTGCCCTCCAGAGGAATCTGGTAGTGTGGTGGTGTGCACAGGGCAAGTGATATGATCAGAAAGCAGCCTTCTCCCCGAGGGAAGGCCAGCTTCCATTCGCATTTGCCCATACATCCAGAAAATTAGAATCTGGTGTATTCGGGGAGATTTATTTTCAATTACAGGTTAAGGCTGAGACATGAAATAGCACCGGGTTTGAAAGTAGTGCATAAATCCCGCAACAAATCCATGTATCTCGGCTCCATATAATAAGATTTTATTGATTGCTATATTGTATCTGTCAGAATAAAACTCTCTTAATGCATGCATCAGGATGGAGAAGATAGAAAGCTTGTTGGAAGTAGAATCTGACTGAAGAATCAATGCTCTTTGATTAATATGTTGTTAAGAAAGTAAGAGTTATTTAACTTGTTTGATGTACATTTCAAAATGATGACTCATATCTTTTAACTTACTTTCTTTAAGCTGGATTTAAAAGAAACAGCCTCATAGCTGTGTTTCATGTTGCTAAGTCCTGGTTTATCACTGACTTTTTGCTAGATCCTTCTATATAGGGCACAACACCCCTGGGAGTCCCATGAACAATATGCTGTCATCAAAGACTTGATAAAGAAAATGAGGTAGACTTGCTGCCTCTTTATCCCTTTTGGATGTTGTACGGTGAATGAGGAGGCTCCAGGAGAGAAGTTAATATGGAATAAGACATCATCAGGAGAAATGAGAAGCACCCATCAGTTCTGGCATACTTTCAGATGCTGCCAAGCTTGGGCAGTCGGCAGTGTGCTGTGCATCTGGTGGTGCTGCTGAATGCGCTGTTCTCTCAGCTCGGGCTTTTCCACTGGGATCTACAAACTCGAGCACTGAGAACAAGCCTTGGCTTAGCTGCGAGTGCCCTACTCAGTTCTCCAAAATGGGACCTGCTTTTGCTGGAGCAATAAATTTGCAGTCAAAGGAAGAAGCCTAGATATTTGCTCACCCTTCTGGTGTCCATCTTTCCTTTTCAGCCTGAGCTCCCCAGTTCATGGCTGGGTCACTCTGCAGACACCACCTGCAGGTCCTTGTCTTTTCCAGCCCTGACATTTTGGAGATTTCCACCCCATCGCTTTAAATGGCAAAGGCAGAGCAGTCTGGAGTTCCCCAGTGCAGAGGAATTGAGTGTTTGTAGAGAACACACTGGACAGACACCACATATCCCTCCTCTTGGGTTGCACTCTAAGAGGAAGGGGCAGAAGCAGTGAGCAGCACACAGTCAGTCCCTCCAGTGTAGGCTTTTTCCCTGGCACTTGCTGGTCCCTGGAGACAAGCAGGTGTTTCCCTGCCGGGGGAACGGCTTACATCCGTGGGTGTAGCACTGACACCTGAGGCAGAAACTACTTGAGCTTGATCAAGGCAGATTATAAATAGAAATGCATCTAATTAGCATCCTAATCTGCAGGTTTTCTGTTTGTTTGCAGTGTCTTTCCTAGTCACAAATCCAGTTAATGCAAATTCTGTTTTTAAAGAAACGATTCCTTAATTATAATGTGCTGCACATGATGTGACTTACCGGCTTGGTAAGCCCAGGGATGAAACATTGGCTCCCTCTGAGGCTGAGCTGAAGGAGCTTCTGTTTGAGTCAGTCACAGCCAGGCAGGATGGTGGAGCTCACCTTCTTCCTTGTCTAGTGGCTAGAGCTTGGACCTCTTCTCCCACAAATGAAAGGACACCCCAAAAAATGACAAGTGTGCCCCAAATGCAGCTCTGTGTGCTGCTTGAGTCAAAATACCCTACTAGATCTTTGTGAGGCAGGAACAGGCAGCTATCAGGCAGCTTTTCTGGTGAAGCTAGCTCATGTTTTCCCCCCACCCTCATTGAAGATGTGTTTCTAGAAGTAAAAGCCTGTTGGCTTATGTATCAGCTCTGTGTCAAGATTCCTTTATAATCTCAAAATGTTCCTCACAAACACACCCCTCTAACACTGTGAAGAGAGAATTCACCTTTTCTGCCTCCTGCCTCAGTATTCATTCTTTCTCCTTGGGGAGACAATATTGCCAGGTTTGCCTGTTGGCTGGAAGTCTTGGGGTCATCAGGACACAGCACAATGAAACCCTGTGTTTCCTTGACTGCTTATGAGACTGATGTTTTCAGCAGTTTGAGAGTGACTTGGGAATTTTTGTAGCTGCAAATGAGAGCAGCTTTTGGCACAGAATTTGTTTACTCTGTACAAAGCTCTGCTCTAGTTGTATCAAACAGCTTGGATGCCAACCCTCTACTTGTTTGAGAACCTCCACTACAGAGTCCGTTTCCAGAGGCATGGAGCAATTGCACCCCAGCTGAGAGTCACTGGCAACAGCGGGAACCTGCATCTCCAAGATCCAGGCTGTTCCTTTTCCACCTTGATTTGCTTTTACTTCTCAAGCTGTGCTGTGGCAGCACTGGAGGCAGAGGGGCTCATCCAGGCTCTGACCACTGACACTAAACCTTCCCGTCCCAGGGGAAGGAGTCCCAGCTGCAGCTGCAGCTGGGATATGTTGTAAAGGCGTCAAGCTGAACTCTGCAAGCCCATCAGAAGATCTAGTTGGAGAACTGCAAGCCAGAAAATGAGTTAAGAGGGGAAATGGAGGATTGAGCTCAGGATGTGGTCAAGAAATGGGCTGAACAGTTGTCTTTCTCCTGGTACTGGGCAGAGCCCGGTGAATTGTTGGCAAGGCGCTCTTTCAAGTGGCTACTTACTGCTATATAAATAGTATGTCTTCTCCAGTGCAGAATTAAAGACCCTGTAATGTAAGGAAAATCAGTTGAGTGAGATCCCTGAACAGAGGACGGGACCATGGTCTCATTGGGACCATCAAAGTGTGTGTTGTCACAAGAGGAAATGTGATAAATCTAGACCTTCCTTCCACCTTTGGCCATTAACTAACTTAACTACATCTTTATTACCCGAAAGGAAGTTGTAGACAAGTGAGGGATGGGCTCTTCTCCCAGGCAGCTAGTGATAGGGCAAGAAGGCAGGGCCTGAAGCTGTGCCATGGAAGTGTTAGGTTAGATGTTAAGAAGCACTTCCTCGTGGAAAGGGTGATCAGACTTCAGAATGGACTACCCAGGGAAGTAGTGGAGTCGCCATCCCTGGAGGCGTTTAAGAAAAGACTGGACGTGGCACTTAGTGACATGGTCTAACTGGTGTGGTAATGTTAGGTCATAGGCTGGTCTTGATGATCTCAGAAGTCTTTTCCAGCCTCTGTGATTCTGTGTCTATAATTCTCGTTTCTGCCTTCTTTTCCTCCTTTTTTGCCAGGTTTCCTATTGCTCAAGGCCCTTTGCTGGTGCACACACAATCTGTTTTACTTGCTGAGCAATTTTTTGGCATTTGATTGCCATAGTCCAGCACAGCCATAAGTGGAGCAGGGTCTGGGAACTGAACAAACTGATTCCATCTTGTGGATGAGCCAGGGAACCAGCAGCCTGATTTCCTTCCTTCCCAGCACAGGAAAGCCAGGGATCACTTTGAGTAGGCACGATCCAAGACCGAGCACCCCGAAGTGGTGAGGTTTTCCTTGGGTATGTTGTTGGGTTCTAATGGTGCTTTCCAAACTGCTGAATGTCTCTGGCTTTGAGAAGCTCTTTACTTTCAGCAAGCGCCATCCCTCTGGGTTTCATTCAAGACAATTGAGAACATATTTACTTACAGCTAATGGTATTATGCTGTAAGCAAAAGTAGAGGCATCTGTATAGTGAAGCAAACCATTTAAGGCAGATATCTTTCCCTATATCCCACCACCACTTTTCTTAGTCAACAGCCTCCTGTCATTATCGCTGCTTTATTTAACAATTCCTCTCACCAGAGACTGGGACAGGTCACGGCACGGAGAAGGTGAAGTAGTGCTCTCCTTAGCTAAGGTGTAATTGATCCCTCAGCTGTTCCACAGAGAGCAGGATCCAAAGCAGAGGGGTTGAGTCTAATGTTTCTATTATGATAATTATTATTTGTAGCTGTGCCCACATGGTTACTGCGCTCTTCAAGGTTTCACCAGCTGAGTGGCAGCCACATTCAGCTGGGCTGCCACGCCTCGGAGCATTTACTTATTTATTAGTCTTTGAGTTTTCTTTTTCATCTTGTTGTCTGCAGGGATTTCTATAAATATTTAAATGCTAATGTAGAGAAAAAACCCAGCCCAACAACCACGTTTTTCATTTTTACTTACCCATTTTCTTTGCTGGCTTGTCCTCAGGGCAAACCCTTCTGCAGTAATTCTGGATGTAGGCAGAGGAGGTGATCCCAACACCCAGCCTGCTCCTGTCCTGTCAGTCACCCCATGAGCTCCTGCTAATGATGAGTGAACCTACAGAGCCTTGGCCACCTGGCTTGGAGAAGTGTTCAAAGGTTTACCTGGTTTAGCTGCTGTTTTCCATTAGAGGAGTACGGCATCCTTGGAGCAGAGGTTACAACCTGTCCAGGCTGAGGAAGCTTTATCTGCTGCTTGTCCTTCAGGTCTGCAGTGTGCTGAAGGGTCGGAGAAGCTGCACATGCAGCACCTCTGCCAAGGGCAGGCAGGACCTGTGGTGCTGCCAAGGTCTGGTTTTGTGTTAAACCTTTTGGTGCTGTCCTCTCCTGGCTGAAAGCTGGTGCTCAGGACTTTGTCTGCTGGCATTTGTCACACCAACCCAAGCCAAGGCTGGAGCAGTGACCATGTGCAGCAATCCCAAAGACCTGAAACAATAGCATGGAGATGGGCATTTGCTAGTCAAAACCTGCTGGCCATTTGGGCATGCTGGGAAGCCTCTAGCAGGAGGTGAGAAAGGGTTTGAGGTTTGGAGCAGATGTGGTGGATTATGCTTTTGAAGCTTCTGTCGCATCTTTGCAGACACAGTTGCTAGCTCTGTTCACCTGTTGGGTTTAGAGAGCTGTCAGCACCACTGCCAGTCTCAAACTAGCCCTTCACACTCCCTAGAATCCCCTTTGCCTGCAGAGGGACATGAAATGGTGAGAGGACAGGATGAACCTCACAATTCACAAAGAAAGAAGCCAGCTGATGTGTGTGTGTTCTCTGCCTGTCTCCACACATCTCAGTCAACCTAGGTCTGAGGAGCAGACATCAGAAGTGTTCTTGCTGGTGGATCTGTTAGCCTTGACTTGGTGAGCAGAACCCAAGGCTCTAGACTTTGGCACACCAAAGGAGCACACTTACAGCTCCACCACGGCTTCACTAGTGCAGGCCCATGGCTGGGCTTACAGCCTATTTCCATGCAGATTGGACTGGACATAACCTTCATCTTTGCTGTCCCGCTCTTGTCTTTGGAACATCAGTTCTTTAAAATCAGAGCGACCAGAAGGTGCACCCTTGGGGTGAATCCTGCAGGAAGGCACACTGCAGCAGGGCAAAGTGACACAAGAGGTAAACCTTCCTCTGCCTAAATACTGCATTGCCTTGGCAGAGCAAGCTGGGGGCGTAGAGCATGTGGTCAGTGAGTGTCATCCTGGGTTCTCACCCTGCTGCCTGAGAGGTGCAATGAACTCAAGGAACCTTTACAACCCTTTTACAGGTGTGAGGGGAAGGTATCACTGATTTATCAGCCAAGACAAGCAGTAGCTGCACTCCTCATGTCTCCAGCAGCAAGTCCCTCCATCCCCTCACTGGAAGCAAAATGAGGGAGAGGCAGCTCAGGATTACTGGACTGAAATCAGACTGGCCTTATCTACAGCTTTCACCTCGCAGATACCTGGAGATGCTGCCAGCATTGTGGCTCTGCTGCATCTCCCTCTCCACGGGCGCAGGCACACAGCATGGGGAGGGGTGCCTTATTAGCACAGCTCTTTGTGAGATGCCCTTGAGTGATTTTATTTTTTTCCAGGTGTAAATGCCAGGGGAGGCTGTACCAGCGCTTCACATTCTTTCATCTCGGCAGGGTTTTGCCCTTTCTCCCAGCGTGGCTCTGACAGCAGGCTCAGCGCCGCTGCCTGTGGAATACAAACAGACTTCCCCATTGCATGACAGGAATTCATTCCAGGCTGGGGTTTGATTCTTTTTTTTATTTCCATGCTTTTCTTTTTCTCTTGTGCTAGATGCTCCAGGGGTCTCTGGAGAAGTTTTGAGAGTGGGGAGTCAGTTCCATAATCCCCTCTGTCACAGGAGCAAGCAGCTCACAGCAGCCCCAATACTCTCACAGATGGGGAGGATTGTAGAGCAGCTTGAAGTCATGATGCAATTCCCATCCCCTGACCGAGTCAGGGGTGAGGAACGGACACATCAAGACGTCTGCATCCCTGTGTCACTTAGTAGCAGCCATTAGGGCAGTTGGAGGGTCTGTTCCCCACTTGCTGAGCACACAGCGCCTGCCATTAGTGCTAATGGGAGTTAGACACGCGCACGGAGAAGCAAGGATGCCCCTGAGCTACAAATCTACTTGGCAATTTTATTATGTAAATAAATGGTGCTTGCACATACACCTGCTGCTGCTGCTGCTTGTGGTGATGTTCATGGCAAGATACGTAAACAAACAGCGATTCTGTTCTAATAGATTTATTTCCTTTCTCGTGAGCCATTAAATTACCTCCAGATTTCACGCAGGTAGAGATCTGTAACAGCATCGAAATCTTGGTGTGCCTCAGTGGACGGTGGCCCTCAAAGCGTGGCAGACACCTATTACTCTCATGTTGTTCTGGGGGTAGCAACTGGGATCATTCTGAGTGTATCAGTGTCTTTGGATGTCCTCATCTGCTGCCAGGGCTCCTGTGACCACTACAGGGCAGCCTGCAGTGAAAGCAACATTGAGCTTTCTGTGCTGGGTTGAGCAGGATGACTGTGCAGCCCATGTCTGGAGAGCAGGAGGTCTCATCCAGACCCCTTTGTCTGGCATGGGGGTTGAAGCAGGTCTTGCTGTGGACTTTGAGGAGGTTCCAGGCTGAGATTTGGTAGGAAGTCCATCAGCCTGGCTGTAGTAGAGGGTTTTGACAGTGAGATGGGCAGTAGATCAGTAGTACTGCTGCCAGCGAGGAGGTTGAGGGGTCATGTTGGGTTTGCCCATGCCAGGAGAGCTGCTGGTTCAAGATGTACCAGCACTTCTCCCAGCAGAGTTGGTTCCAGTGGCTCTGCTGGGCAGGACTGAGTTGCTGGGAAGGGTTGCACCCAGGCATCACCAGAGCAAATGGGAGCCCTGGAAGTTGCTGGGAAGATGGTTTCTTCATGAATAATTGGTGCATTATTAATATGCATGTGTGTTTTGAAGAGGTTTCAAACTCTCCCCCTCAGGAGCCTTTGATGCTTTATTAATGATTGCGGTGCACACCAAACCCTCGGTACACCACAGTGGGAGCAGTGCCTTGGAGCAACCCCATACCCCAGCAGCAGCAGCCCATTTATTTTTGGTCATGGTCTTTCTTGAGCCCAAGGAAGGCATTTGCCTGGTCCAAGTGACCAGGTGATGGACCTCGGTGGTCCCAACGAGCAGCTCCACTGTGGTGACAGGCTTTGGAGGCAGCAGCGAGCTGTTTTTTGATAGCCTGGCAGGTCTCACCATTGCAGTCTGCACACCCTGGAAAAGGTGTGCAAAAAGCAGAAATGTGAGATTTCAACTTCACACCCTGGATCAGGACTAACAGGGACTCTTTTGGGTCCTCTTGCAACTCAAAAGAGGTTCCAAGAGCCTGCAGAAATGGTGAGATCAGGGTTTGGCTCTGGTTGACACATATTCCAGGAAGCTGACAGAGGACCCCAAGGTTTCCCCGCTGCATTTCCCTGAAGACACAGTCAGGGAGGCAGCAGCAGGAGGATGGAGCCAGCCCAGGAGAACAGCCATGTTCAGAGAATGTGCTGAAGTGCTGGAGTGGCTGTGAGTGAGTAGGGAGAGGTGAGAAGCCTTTGGCAGCCCAAGCAGGCAACCCATGTGTGCTGGGACACATCTTGCTCTCTAGTCATCCCTCATCAATCTCCACTTTCCCTGGACATTCCTTGCCCTTTTCCACCATTCTCCACAAAGTTGTGCTGATGTTCCTCACCATTTGTGACCTCTTCTGGCCATTCCCCATCAATCTTCACTCTCCTTGGTAGTTCTTCACCATTCCTCTTCAGCCTTCATCATTCTCTACCATTACACATCATTCCCTGGCCACCTCTGTAATTTCCCCTAGTTTTCCAGCATCCCTGGTTGTTCCCTGGTCAGGCTCTACCATTCCCTTCCCCATCTTTGCCATTCCCCATCCTTCCTCACCATTTGCCATCAGTCACCACCAGTCTCTGCCAGTCCTGGTCATTTTGCACCATTTAGCATCTTTCTCCAGCAGTTCTGGTCTTTATCCACCGTTCTTCACTGTTCCCTGGCATCACTCCTGGTCTTTCTCTATCAGTCTCCACGTGAGATTTCTTATAAATCTCTACCCTTCCCCATCAGTCTCCACCATTCCTTGTTGTTCCCTATCCTTGGCTGCAATTCTCTTTCACTCTCCACCATTATCAGTTCCATTTATCCTCCACTTCATTTGAGCCTTTACTTCCCATGTTGGCCTCACACCCCATTTTGGCCTCAACTTTTTCCAGCCTCTACTTTCCCTGACAGACCCCTGCACATCCAGCCACTCCATTTTGACCTCCATATTCTTACCTTCTGATATCCCTGCCAGCCTCCCACTCCAGCCTTGAATCCTTTTCCAGCCTCTTTTTTTTTCCAGCTTCGCTTTTCCCACCAGCATCTCACTGCCCCTTCTGCCATTCTTCCCACTACCCCATTTCTGCCTCCATTTTTCAGTCTCCTCATGTTCCAGCCTCTACCACCAGCTTCTTATCCCTCCCTTCTCCCACCTCTGTGAAAGAGCCAAATTCCAGAATTTCAGAGGTGCTAATTGCTGTTAATTAGCTACAATTTGTGCTGGTAACCTCTGTCTGTAGCCAAGATGGTTGGCAGCAATGACAAACATTATTCATTCCCTTGCAATAAATCAAGCTAAAGCTGCTCCTGGTCAGCAGCCCCTCATTTAGCATCTCATAAATAGGAGTGTGCTCACACAGCAGTGATGCCCAGCCTGGGTCTGGCTTCTTTGCCAGGGAGGCTACCTCTGGTCAATCCCAGAAGCTTCGGATCACTGGAGAATAGGAGGCTCAGGGGAGACCTCACTTTCCACAACTCCCTGAAAGGAAATTGGAGAGAGGTGGAGGGTTGGTATCTTCTCCCCAGGAACAAGCAACATGACAAGGGGAAACAGCCTCAAGTTGTGCCAGGGAGGTTTATATTGCCCATGAGGAAAAAAGACTTCTGCAAAAGGGTTGTCAAGGCCTGGCCCAAGCTGTCCAGGGCAGTGTTGGAGTCCCCATCCCTGCAAGGACTGAAGAGCCATGGAGATGTGGTGCTGAGGTACAGGGAGTAGTGGTGATCTGGTAGTGCTGCATTCATGTTTGGATAATGATCACACCAAACCACTTGTATGATTCTAATACTCAACCAGATTGTTGAGCAGCAAGAAGAGGAAGTATTTCTGGGCACACCAGCTCTCACAGCACCAGCACAGAAGAGCACCTATAGGAGCTCCCTTTTCTTGCTCCTTAGGCTCCTGCATCTGAACCTGGGCACCTTCGGTTTCAGCCTGGGCCATGCTTTGCTGCAGCATCTTCTACCTGCAGCATACTTGGAGGAGGATGCTGCCTCTTGCTTCTCCAGGGCTTTCTGGTCAGGCTGTCCAGTCCAAGGAACTAACAGGAGCAGTTCTGTGTGGCACCACGTGGTTGGTGCCCTCCCTTCCCCAGTGCTCCATAAATAAATTTCCCCAGTCCATCCTAGCACACTGTATCAATCTTGTTTAATAGACTGGAAAGCTTATTGCATGGTGGCAGGTCGCAAGGAGTGTCGAGGTGATGGATTGCGCCTTCCCAGAGTCGAGCGTCGCTGATATATAATGAAATATTTATGATTTATTCCAGCTAATAAACTGGAGTGAAGTGTGTGATGTATGTGAGCAGATGGGGGATCTATTGATGCAGTTTTCAGTGTGTGGGGGGAGGGAAAGGTTTATGTCCATAACGGAGATGTATTGCAGAGCCTCCCATCCCTCTGCCCGTCAAGGTGGGCACTTAGCCGCAGAGAGGACAGGTTCTCTAATGCCTGTAGATGGCCTCCAGCTCTCACCTTCTAATCGCTTGTCCACTCCATATCTCCTCACGTGGCTTTTCTCAAGCACAGGAGCCTTTGGCAGTGTGAGGAAACCATGTCTTTGGTCTTGGGCCTGGGAGCTTGTGCCTAGAGGGGTGGGAAGACAGGCAGGGGTGTCAGTGCCACATCATGTTCTGCAGCTTCCTGGCCCCACCCCTGCATTACCTACAACATTAACTATTCCCGTGCATTTAGGAGGCAAATGAGACACTGAACTTGGAAGGAGAGGTGAAAGTTGAAACCCATGAAGTGTTTGTCCATGCTTCAAGAACCCAAGTTACCGGTCATTGAACAAGAGGAAACATTGAAGTTGGTTTAGATTACACTTTAGGAAAAATTTCTTCACTGACAGAGTGGTCAGGGATTGGAACAGGCTGCTCAGGCAGGCGCTGGAGTTGCTGTCCCTGGAGGTGCAGATGTGGCACTAGGGAACAGGGTTTAGTGGGAAGAGTGGGGTTGGCTTAATGGTTGGATTGGGTGATCTTGGATGTCTCTTCCAACCTTGCTGATTGTATTATTCTGTGTGAGGTGTGATGGGCATGTGGAGCTCATTGCTGCAGGAAACTTCCAAAGCCAAAAGCTTGGTGTTCAAACTGGGACAGGTCTGCTGCTGGGCTGCCTCCAACAATCTAAGATGGACCTAACCTGAATGAAAAGCTGGGCCTAAAGACCAGTGGACCAGCCAGCCAGGCAGGCAAGAGCACAAACAACTGTTTCAGGGAAGTGGGAGACAGGTAAGAGTTAATCCCAGAGTAAAGAGATGGATGCACAACCTCCTGCCCACTGCTCTGCTGGGTGAGCAGCCATCAAGAAGCTTCACATCCCGCTTTGCTTCCCTCCATGTCCTGCCAGATGTTCCCCTTTCTGCCTAATTAAGCCTCCGGATCAGTGCGCTTGGAGATCCTCGGCTGAAAGGCACTGGAGAAGGGCAAAGACTGATTATTCTGACTGCCTCCCTGGAAGTTTCCTGGGGCTCTGACATCTGGAAGCCTGCCTGGACCCCAGCATGGGCAAGCAGCAGTTCTCCAGGTACAGGCAGTGCAGAGCAATGCAGGAGGGCCAGCACCTTGCTTGGCTTTGCCTCTGGAAATGAGAGATTGTTGTGCTAGGAGAACAGCTGACAGCAGGGGATTCCTCCTAGAGTTTGGGAGAATCAAACCAACTGAAATGCTCCTGAAAAATCAGGTGTTGAGAGCATTGACAGCTTCACTGCGAGGCCCAGAGCTCACTGTGTCCCACAGTACAGAGCTGGGAGCAGCCATGTCAGGGCAAAAGGAGTCCAGACTCCAGACTGCGTGTGAAACAGCACCCTGCTCCACCCAACACCCACTGACAGCCTGTCAGGTTCTCTTTTGTGTCCTAGCAGGTCAGTGTGTCCTGGAAAAGCATCTGAGAGATCCTTGCTCTCACACCCAGCCCTCTGAGAATCTCACAAAGCATTTGAAAGCCAAGAGTTTGCAAAGCCTGGAATGATTCAGCAGCAGCAAAAGGTTTCATTAATACTAGAAAGTGCTCAAGCCACATTCTGCCACTGTCAGGGACGAGCCCACCAGCACCCCCACACCAGAGCCCCATCTTGCCTCCATTCCAAGCATTGCCAGTGCTGGATCTGCTCAGCATCAGTCCTGCCCAGATACCCAGGCACAGAGGTGCTGAGCGAGTGCTTTGTATTACAGCTGCAGACAGCAAAATCTGCTTGGTCTGATGCTCCTGGGCCAGGCTTTGTTCCTGGTGGTGGTGGCGTGGCTTTGGTTTTCATACCTCACAGGGCACATCCTCTGGTGCCTGCCAGTCCTGCCTCCCACTGCTGAGGCACAAGCTCAGGAAACACCTGCCAGTCCCTTCTGGGGAGCTTCAGACACAACAGAATAGGTGAGTAAATAATGTGGGGATGGTGGAAAACCTCCCAGAAGCCAGGCAAGGCCGTGTGACAGTTTGCGAGTCAGCATGGTGCCGTGTTGCCCTCGTGTTGTCTCCGCGTGCAGGTTTTCAGCAGCTGAAGCTCGCACGTCGCAGCAGAGCTCACACTGTCATTGTGGCAAAGCTGGCAACACGTGTTGCCAAACAATCCTTCATCTCTCCATCCTTACAGGCATCAGAAGGATGCCTCTCCCCAGTGAACGGGGACTTGGTGTCGGCAGTGGCTGGGCTTCTCCTGGGGTGCAGCTTCTGGGTGCCAGCCTCACCTCAGCATTCATTTGCAGGGTGAGGTGTTTGCTTAATAAAACGCACTATGCCAGACCCATTATGAGGGTAACACTGTCACTGTTCATTAGGTCCTAAACCAGTCCCAGTGCCACATTTAGACTGGGCTCAGGTCACCATTCCTCGTGATTGACCTTTCCCAGAGCAATTCTGGTCTCTCAGAGCTTCTCCAAGCTACTCAGTGTTCCGTTTCTCCAGCCAAAGTGTTCCCTTGGTCAATAGTTGGTTGCAATATTTGCTTGTGGCACCTTTGATGTAGAAACATTTCTGTGTTTGCCAGAAAGAAGCTGACCTGTGGCCAAGGGTGTTGGCACAGAAGCTCCAGGGCAGGTTTGCTCCTCTAGCCCTGCTCTTGGGATCCAAGAGGCTCTTGTTCCACATGTCCTGGTGGAGCAGCACAAGCCTGTGTTAGTCACTGGGAGATCTCTCTGCTCTATAAAGGAGAGTTGCAAACCAAGGGCCAAATCACAAGGGCCCTTCTGTCTTTGCAACATGAAGAGCCTCGTTGCAGAAATCCCTAGGATCTGAGGTTGGAAGTGGGGTCTCTGGCAGTGTTTCAGCTTCGTTAGGCTCCTTTGGATGAGGCTACAGTCCAGTGGCTATCGCCATGTAACTTGTCCTGTTTACATCCGGGAATAGAGCTGCTTTTTCCTCTTGGTAGCTGGAATAGTGTCATGTTTTGGATTCAGAATGGGAATTGGTATGAGAAGAATGTTGGTAATATGCTGATGTTTTCAGTTGTTGCTAAGGAAGCAAGGGCTTTTTGACTTCCCATGTCTTGTCAGCATGTGGGAGCACCAGAAGCTGGGAGGGAACATGGCCAGAGGGACAGGCCCAAAGTGGCCGATGGAATATTTCATCTCATACAATGTCCTCATCAGAATTTAGATGAGCATGGGCCAGGAAGATGGGGCTCTCTCCCAAGGTGGTGGTTTGGGGGTTTTCTTCTCTGGGTTTGCTAGCCAGGAACGGGCTGGACCTCTGTTGTCAGGTGCTGAGCAGATGCGTTGTGCATCACTCATTTGTATATTCTATTATTCCTGCTATTATCATTACTATTTAAATTTTATTACAGTTATTGGATTGGTTTTATCTCAGCCTACCAGTTCTCCCTGCTTCTACCCCACCAGGTCTGTTGTTCCCTGAGGTGGTGCAGGGTAAGCGAGCAGCTGCTGGCCAGGTTCAAACCACAACCCAACTATGTATAGGTAGATATAGTTATCTATAGACAACCTTTTCCAATAAATAACTCTTACCCAAAAGACTAATTTCTAAAACAAAGTTAACCTGGAGATGGTCTTTTACACTCCGTGCCTGGTGGTGTGGCTCATGCCAGCCTTTGGTCTCCATGGGCTGAGAGGTGTGCTGCACTGATGGAGATGCCAACAGCTTGCTTGGCCAGGTTGGATGAACCTGCACTAATGGGAAGGGTCCCTGCCACAGGCAGGGGGGTTGGAACTAGATGAGCTTTAAGGTCTCTTCCAACCCAGACCGTTGGGTTGATTTTATGATGCTAAATATAAATGTAATAGTCTGAAACTCCATCGAAGTGCAGCCCCTGCCCCCCCAGCTCCACCGGCACAGAAGCCTGTTCAGTATGCAGCTCAGCAGAGCCTTTAACATTTCGCAGAACAGATGCCCACTGAGCATCTTGAAACAAATCCAAAGGTAGCAGTGACGGCTGCTGTCAGGGAAACAATAATCCCACGGCCTCGCCAGCATCAGCTGCGCCGCAGCACCGGCGCTGAGCCACGTGCGATGGAGGCTTCTGCCTCTGGTGGCTTTGTCTGATGAAAGGAGCCTGCTGGAGGTGGCTGGGGTGAGCAGAGGCGGAGATGTGGTGTCAAAGACAGTAATCTTCTCATCAGCCAAAACCTCCTTCCCCACACAGCTGGCCGCCAGGAGGGAAGTACTGGATCTGGCTCCGTGAGGAGCATCTGAGCACAGGCATGGCTGTCCTGGCTCCACTTGGAGGGAAAAGACAGGGAGAGGCTTTGAGAGAAGTGATGGGGTGCTCTTGGGGTTCACATTATCCAAGCAGAAATTGTCTCACTGCTGCAAGCTCACATTAGTCCCCCTGTAACCAGAGTGGGACCAGGAGACTCCAGAGGTGGATTGAACATGAGGCTGGTGTGGCAGGAGGATGAGGTGAATCTTAGGGCTCCTTTCCAGTGGCTGAAGCCTAGGGGCTCACAGCCAGGCAGAACACTGCCCTGTGGTGGGTCAGGGTTCTTCAGGTTCCCTCAGGCAAGGGAGGAGAGACAGACAGGCAGTTGTCAACATGTCACTCAAGATCAGGTAGTGATTCAGGAGTAGGATTACATGGGTATTGAACCCACTGTTTGGTGATCCAATTCCACAGCATCCATCCTGTCCCTGTGCTAGGATATTTGGAAAAATTTCTTGACTGACAAAAGGGTCCAGCGCTGGCATGGGCTGCCCAGGGAAGCATCCCTGGAAGTGTTCAAAGACATGTAAATCTGGCACTCGGGAACATGGCTTAGCGGGCATGGTGGGGTTGTGTTGGTGGTTGGACTTGATGATGTTGGGGTTTTTTTACAACCTTAAAGAGTTTGTGATTCACTGAGAGCATCCAGAAACCATGAGCACAGCCAGCTGAAAAGTCAGCAGGAAAACTGTGAAGAAGGTGGTGTCGTGTCATGGGAGCAGAGCATCGTTTCCCATTGATGCCCACTGAAGAGGAGTTACCCACACTGGCAAAGCTCTCAGGGGCTGCTGGGCAAGGAGTTTCCTGGTGGCAGCCCACTGGAGGGGGCAGCTTGCAAAACAGAGCAGAAAAAGCCAGGAAAGCCACGGACGACAGAGCCTGCAGATACTGGGTGGGCTTATGCACTGGGACCTGCATTGGGACCCCCAGGGAGACGGGCGCAACCCTTGCCACAGGCCCTTGATGCGGTGCCAGCTTTGGAAACGATGCTCTTAGCACTGTTTAAAGACAGCATGTGGGGGAGAGTCATTAAGCAAATGACAGCATCCTTTTAACTAGTCTCACTGGTCCAGGAAATCCCCGCTGGCCTGGAAGACAGCGAGCGTGTTGCTGTGCTGGATGTGCCGATGCACACGCCGCCGTGATGTGCTCGGCTGGTAGCAGATGGCGCAGGGCAGAGGGTAATGTGGCTGTCCTCGGCGGACGGCGGTCCCCCGGAGCATGCTCCGGCCTGTCAGCGTGGGAAGTGACAGCAAGACCCTGATGCTCGGCTTACAGGAGAGAGGAGATGGAGAGAGAGAGATAGGAAAATTCGAGAGTTGGTTCCAGAAGCTCACAGTGATCACACTGGTACTGCTGACTGAACACCACACTGCTGGTGGGGCTGAAGGGACCTGGGTGAGAAGCATGATGGCAGGGGGCAATAGGATGAAGGGGAATGGTCTGAAGCCAGAAAAGGGTAGATTTAGGCTGGACATGAGGAAAACGTTCTTTAATCTGAGGGTGGTGGATCCCTGTAACAGGCTGCCTAGAGAGGTGGTGGAGGCCTCATCCCTGGAGATATCGAAGGTCAGGCTCTATGGAGCTCTAGGCAATCTGTTCTAGGTAGAGACATCCTTGCTTGTTGTAGCAGGGGTTGGACTAGGTTATCTTTGGAGGTCCCTTCCAACCTATTGCATTCTATGTTTTTTATGACTCATGGGGAGCATAGAGACTGAAGGTGAACAGTAGAGAGGGAGTCTCCCCTCCTTTTCTGTGCTCAGACTGAAATGGCTCTTTGTTCTGTCTCCCACTGTGTGGAGAATATCTGGGAGGGTGGCAGCCTGGAGAGCCCTCAGAAAACATATTTCACCACTGGCAGCAGCACTTCTCTGAGCATGGGGCATGAGAGCAGACCCTGCCCTGCTTCTGCAGAGCCAGGAAGGCAGGGGATGCTGTGATGGCTGCACAGGGATGCTGGCACTGGAGTTGGGCCAGGTACTCCATGGGATGTTGCCAGCTCAGGTGTTATGGTACAGCTGTGCCCTGAAACCCCACTGCCATAAGCAGAGGGCAGAGTCTTCCCTCACTGGAAATGGAATCGGAGGCCAGGCAGTGCCAGGGCTCAAGTGTCTCACTCGGGATAGGAGCAGGACAGAATGAGGTCCTAGTGGGAGACTGTTCTAGCAGTTTGCTCTGCAGACAGGCTCTAAGGAATCAGCTGAGGCTGACACCTCCCCGACAGACTCAAGGGCACACAGGGATGGGAATTCAGTCCTTGCTCGTTGCAAGGAGAGATAAGGGAAGCACGCAGAGCCCTTCAGCTCTTGCATCAGGAGACCTTGGTGTGGAGAACTCTCCTGCCCCCACACAGGTCTCTTTCCCTTGGACCTGTCCCTGGGGTGGCTCCAGGGAGCAGAGAAGGGGAAAATGCAAATGTGGCAGCTTTCCTGTGCTTAAAACCTGAAGAGCAACTTGGGAACTGCCTGTCACTGAGCCAGCTCTGAATTCCCTCTCCTTTCCCTGGCTTCTCTGTATGAATAAGCAGCTCCTGATGTCCCTGCTGTGAGCTTGTGGCTCTCTGGTCCTCCCATGCCCAGTTTTAATTACTGTTCACTCTTGAGCCCCGTGTCAGTCAGTCCCAAGTGCCGCAGTGATACCAGACACAGAAGGCAGTTTATCACCCCAGTCATGAATTCTTTTCAAGCTCAGGCAGCCAAACACCCAGAGAGCTCCAGTTCAAAACTCTCCCACAACTTTAAAATATTCCAGCCAGCGTTCAGCATCCCAGAGCGTGCCAGGAGCAGGCAGGGGAGTGCAGGAACAATTCATCACTCCCTAGCTGAATGGAGTGCGATGAGCTGCTCAGTGTGGGGGCATGTGCCAGCTGAACAGGGACACAGCCCGCACCTCAGGATTGATTCTGATATTTCCTTGCTCTGACACTGTAAATCTCTGGTGGTCTCTGCCTTTGCACACCCCGTGTGCTGGAGGTGAGCTGGAGATGGGGTTTTGTCAAGCTGGTGGACGTGTCCCACAGAACCCAAGTTGTGAAGTGTGCAGGTAGTGCAGCACTGGGGTGGCCAGAAGGAACACTGGGGAGGAGGGAATGAGGTGGAGTAGGCGTTCAGTAACTTGGGATGTGCTCACCTCTGCTGGGTCATACTGTATGGAGGAAGGGGACTGAGGTCCACGTGATCCTTGGTAGTGGGGAGGCTCTTCCCAGGGCCACCTAGCCAAGTCCTTAGGTCTTGATCCCTCCCAGAGCCCTTGCTCAAGGATAGCTGTGCTCTTTGCCCGGATTTCCCTCCAGCCAGAGGTTTAGCCAGTCATCCTGGCTCAACAGGCTCCTAGATTCAGGGTTGGTGGGGTCGAGAACCCTGGGCCATCTTCATTCCCCATATTTTGAACACACAGTGGACCGGGGTGATGATGACAAGACAAGCACTCGGGTTGCTCCGGCAGCCCCAACAGTGCCGGTTCACGATGCCTCGTGGGAAGCTGCTTTTTCCTTCTACCAATCTCTGGCTCATCTCCGCGTCAGAGCTTTCCAGCCAGCAGCGAGATGAGATCTGCGATGAAGGCACAGTGGGGAGCGGGCCGGGTGTGTGGACACAATGGCAGTGCGTGTCATTAAGGAGAGGATGGAGACTGATGGGCAGGGGGCAGAGTGAAGGGCCCCCCTAGTGCTGCCATCAAGGCTCTGAAATGGAAATGCGAGGTCCCCGGCCCCCTCCCCCTCGCCCACCGGTTGGCAAAGGCTCTATTAGCAGGATGTGAGTAATCATCTTAAGTAGCTATCAAAGTGCACCAGCTTGTTAAGCATTTAGCCAGGTTGTGCTGACATGACCCCTCTCCTCAATCTTCCCAGCCTCGGCGCCAGTGGCTTATTACCAGATCGCACCTGCCACAGCCTTCTCTCGCAGAAAGGACGGGCCCCATCCAACATGTTGCTCAGGATGGTCTCACCTTCCCAGTGTGGTCCCTCATCTGTTTTTTACTAGGAGTAGCCATGCAGGAGTGGGGGACAGACCCCTTTGAAGCAGCTGGCAGTCACAGAATCGCAGAGTGGCAGGGGCTGGAAGGCACCTCAAAAGGACCACCTAGCCTAGCTGCCCTGGCAGAGCAGGATCGCCTACAGTAGGTCACACAGGAACCTGTCCAGGCTGGTTTTGAATGTCTCTGGAGAAGGAGACTCCACAACCTCTCTGAGCAGCCTCACCATAAAAAAGAGTTTCCTTATGTCTAGGTGGAACCTCCTCTGCTGCGGCTCGTACCCGTTGCCCCTTGCTCTATCCCTGGACATCACAGAGAAGAGCCTGACTCCATCCTTCTGACCCTCACACTTGGCATATTTGTAAACATTAATGAGGTCACCCCTCAGACCCCAGAATGAGGGCTGCTCCCAGGGGTTGCAGGGGCTGGTGGCACTCACAGAATGCTGGAGTTTCTAGGCAAGAGTTGCTCTGGCTTTTGCAAGCTGCTTGAGTGTGGTGTCACAGTGAGGGCAACAGCACTGGAAGGGACTACCCAGAGAGATTGTGGAGTCTCTTTCTCTGGAAATGTTTAAAACCCGCCTGGACATAGAATCATAAAATCATAGAATCACCAGGGATTGGAAGGGACCTGGAAAGATCATCCAGTTCAATTCCCCTGTCAGGGCAGGGTCACCCTAGACCAAGCTACACAGACTTGGTCTGGGTGATCCTGCTGTTGCAGAGGGATTGGACTGGATGATCTTTCCAGGTCCCTTCCAATCCCTAACATTTGCTGGGGACTGCATGGTGGGGGCTGGGATGCCAGCAGTCCAGGAGGTTTCACATCCTACCAGGACAGGACAGCCGAGGTTTTTGTGATGGGTGATTGCTGAGGAGTTGAGGACGGGGCTGAGCTGGATTTGTGTTACCTCCTGGGGAACCTGCCCCCCAGCAGCAAAGCTCCTGTTTCCATTACTGCCCTGCTAAGGGATTTCTTGCTGCGCAGCCTTATTTCACTTTCCCTCCACAGAAAAGCAGTGGCTGTCCCCACTATCCATGTCCTGGGATCAGGCTGTGGTGTGGGGAAGGCTGACACCCCACTCCTGGGGTCTTTGCAGAGATGCTTATGACTGTCACACTGAGCATGGCTGTCCCCACGTGCCAGCAAAGGGATTTGGGCTCAGCGCCTGCCCAGGGCATCACCTACATGTCACAGCCTCAGGGATGGCAGTGGAGAAGCAAGGGAACAGCCTCTGATGAAGCCAGCTTTGCTTTTCAGGAGACACAGCAGCGTACAAAGACGGCGTCTACTGGATCAAGGGCCGCACCTCAGTGGACATCATCAAGAACGGGGGCTTCAAAGTCAGCGCTCTGGAGGTGGAGCGACACCTGCTCGCACACCCGCATATCGTAGGTACGCTGCTTCCCAGGCCTGGCAGATTGATGCTGCATGGGAGCCTGGCTCTGGTGACAGCCCTGGCTCGCTCACTGGGTGCAGTCTGAGGGCTGTTTTCCCAGTTTCCCCATTACGCAAGGCTGGGTCTGAGCAAAGAGCAGGCTGTGTTTAAAGCCTTGTCTCCCAGGGCTGCAGCCGTGAAGCCTGTGGCTGGATGCCGAGTCAGCAGCAGCTCTCATCTGATTTTGGAAATGAAACTGTAATGAAATCTGTCCTGCCCTTGCACATGACCCTGTGCGAGGGGATGGAAGCGCTGCCCCCTGCTCCACACCACTCTGTGCATCACATCCCATCCTGTGCACTCCAGAGCATCAAACCAGCTCCATGGGCCTTTTCCCTGGTGAAAGGCCTGTCCTTGGACACGGTGTCAGCACAGAAGCCCCGTGTTTTCCCATCCTAATATCCCTGTCTTCCACCAAACACTGCTTTTCCCTTCTTCTGCCCCTCTTTGACTCCAGAAACTGTTCAGGTTTTTCAAGCTGAGTCCTCTGCTCTCTTTGCAGATGTAGCAGTGATTGGACCTCCAGACATGGTCTGGGGCCAGCGGGTCAGTGCTGTCGTGCAGCTGCACAAGGGCAAGATGCTGTCCGTGAAGGACCTGAAGGACTGGGCCAGGTAAGATGCCACAGGGCAGCGCTCGGTGAGCGACACAGCATGGGAAAAGCAGCCACAGAGCCTGCAGCAGCCTCATTAGGGACTTGTCAGGGGAGGGGAGAAGTGGTCACCAGCAGCAACAGAGTGCCTCAGGCTCTGGGGATGCTTGTGGAGCTGGTGAGATAATGGAAATAAACGGGCTTCTCACCCCAAAAGTGCCTGTGACAAACGACCTGTGTGGTGCAGCCAAGCAGTTCCTACCCCACAGCCCAGAAAGCACAGAGCAAACAAGCACCAGGGCAGAGGAAGCTTCACGTTCTCTCAGTAGCGAGAACATTTGCTCAGCTTTTCCCCGGTGATGCTGCAGTCGCTCCTTGCTTGTCTTCCTACATGCTAGAAGCCAGCCCAGCCCAGTCCCCAGTGAATCCCAGAGACCTCTCCTGTGGGATTTGGAAATGGGGTAGACACCAGAGCTCATAGACCTTACTCAGAGCCATGGAGGCCAGTGGGTGCAGCACAAAGCAACCACCTGCTGTCCTGCAAGGCTTCAGCGTGACAACCTGTATCCTCCTGTTTAGGTCAGTCCAAGAGTGGCCAGTGCTGAGGTCCCAGGCATCAGCCATGGGAGCATCAGCAAACGGGAGCCAGGAAGCAGAATGCCTGGGTTTATCTCCAGTATTCCATGAGCAAAATATTTAATAGGAGAGTCTTCCTTTTCCTGGCAACTCCCTCCTTCAGGCTGCGGATATTTTTGGCAAGGCTGGCGCTGTGTAGTGAGCGGCAGGAGCACTTGTTTCATCAGGGGCTGCACAGCAGCCAATTAAAGATTTCCCCTGGATCTGCAGAAATCACAGTTGGGGGACCGTGATTCAGTGAAAGCCGGGAAGATGCCGGCTGGCCGGCTGCTGCTCCTATTAAACAGTTACTAGTGAGGGAAGAGATAGGAAGAAACCGAGCACAGCTGCAGCCAGGCGGCTGGGAGGAGACCCTTGGCACAAGACCCCTGCTGGGGTGTCTCTCCCGCTACCATCTCTGCTCTGTGTACACACATTAACCCTCTAGCTGCTGCTCTTCTGGCACTCCCGCTTCCCCCACAGGCACTGGCAGCTTTTGTTTGATTTTCCTGGTGTCCCCTTGCAAGGAGAGATGTGTCATCTCAGCCTGTCCTGGTCCTACAGGGGTCTGGTGCTCTAGGGTTCTCCAGCCAGGGTCTTTCATGGAGCACAGCGCAGGAGTGATAGTGAGCAGGGAAGGAGGATCTTGACCGTGTTGTGTGGTAGTTGCTCATCCCTCCTGACCGGGTCACTGGTGACCCCGTCAGCAACCTTCACTCACTACCTGTGGCCACCCTTTTCAAGTCACCCAGGTGTTACTCTGGGCCACTGTGCTGAGCCCCTCATGTGCTCCCCTGCCTGCCCCCACACCCAACTGCTCCCTTGTCCCTGCTCACCTCTCACCATGGCCAGCCCCAGCAATGCGAGCAGACACGATTCTTTTGTCCCCATGCCGAGCAAGGGCAGGAGCCCTTCAAATAAATCACCATGGAGGGGCTGAGGCTGCTGCTCCCTGCCCAGTGCTGGCTCCAGGCACCGCTCCAACCTCTCCCTCTCGCCCTGTCTCTCCCTTTTATTTTTGATGTCACTCGCATTCGCTCGGCCCTTTTTCTCGCACTCCCTGGCAGGAGACACATGTCCCTCTTCAGAGTGATTCATTCTGTGGCTTTTGCCTCTGATCGCTCCTCCCGGCGACAGGCACCAACCCGAGTTAGAGGCATCCATGTGGCGGGGGAAGCTGGTGGCCAGCAGCAGGGTGCAGGGCTGGGCTGTGGCTGGAGGGCTCAGCAAACTTGGCATCTTGCATTAGACTCAGTGCCAGGACGCTGCTGGAGATGGGCACAGCCCCAGGTTGGTGACACAGAAGCAGCAGAAGGCAGGAGAACCCCCCCTCTGTGTCTACAAAGGGCATGGGGATGTTTGGTGCTCAGAGTCCTACTGCAGTGGGAAGAGTCCCATGGGCCACGGGTCGCTGTCACGTCACCAGCACCCACCTATGGGATCTGTTCCCAGGTGCTGGCACCAGGAACACACAGGGCTCCAGCATCCATCACGCTGTTTTCCCCTTACGAGGAGGATTGATGAGCCCACGTGAAGGCTGCCTCTGTCTCACTGACTGAAGGGTCTCCATGCCGTTTCCTGAGGAGGGGGTGATTGTTTTGGGGTTTGGTGGAGTGTGCTGCACTCATGGTATGATGCGTGGCTGGGCTGTCCGTGCTCCCGAGGAGCATGGAGGGGGCAACCAGAGCAGGCAGTGCCGTCACCAGTGGCAGGCAGAGCTGGGTACCAGTAACAAGAGTCCATCACCCGCCCAAAATCCGACTGTGCCCAGAGTGCCAGCAGGGAGCACAGGCAGGAGTGAAACAGGGCTGCAGGTGGGCTGTGCCGTGGGGCCAAAGTCCTCTTGGGAATAGGGGCAAGGGCAGAGCTGGAGTCACACCCCATATTTCGAGGGGTTCTCCAGGGATGAGCTGTTGGCAACAAAGGCTGGGTGCAGGCACCCCACAGCTCAGCTCAGAGCAGGTCCTGCAGCAAATGGCCTGTGGGTCCAGTAGAGTTAGCGAGAGCTCAGGGAGGACTGGAAATGCTGGTCTTGGCTGGCTGCAACAGACTCTGGTTGTGCTTTGCAGGGAGACCATGGCACCGTACACCATCCCCACCGAGCTGATCGTGGTGGAGGAGATCCCGCGCAACCAGATGGGGAAGGTCAACAAGAAGGAGCTTCTGCAGCGCTTCTACCCAGCCTAGAGCATGGCCTCCGGCCAGGAGCAGGAGCCTGGGCAGGTGTTTGGTTCCTCACTGCATCCCTTCTCCTGCTACAGCAGCACCAAGGAGGTACTGACAGTGATGAGCAGTGGCAGTCTGGCCCAGGAATGACATCCAATAAAAACTTTGGTGTCTTTCGTTGCACTCAGAGAGAGCTGCAGGGTCACCTTTGTGCAGGAGGCTCAGGGCAGTCCTGGGTCTAGAAGGGAAGTGTGGGGTCAACACACAGGGATTCAAGGCAAGGAGTTTCCCTCACCAGTGCTGGCAGCAGACACAGAATCCTTAGGGATTGGAAGGGACCTCAAAAGATCATCCAGTCCAATCCCCCTGCCACAGCAGGATCACCTAGACCAAGTTGCACAGGAACACATCCAGGTGGGTCTGGAACGTCGCCAGAGAAGGAGACTCCCTGGGCAGCCTGTTCCAATGCTCCATTATTCTCACTTGGAAGATGTTCCTTCTGATACTGATATGGAACCTCCTCTGTTCCAGCTGGCACCCACTGCCCCTTGTCCTGTCACCAGATGACCTTAAGAAGAGCCTGGCTCCATCCTCCTGACACCCACCCCTCACATATTTGTAGACATTAATGAGGTCACCCCTCAGCCTCCTCTTCTCCAAGCTCAAGAGACCCAGCTCCCTCAGCCTTTCCTCATAAGGGAGATGTTCTGCCTCCTTCAACATCTTCATTGCTCTACGCTGGACACCCTCCAGCAGCTCTGTGTCCTTCTTGAACTGAGGGGCCCAGAACTGGACACAATACTCCAGATGCAGCCTCACCAGTGCTGAGTAGAGAGGGAGAAGAACCAACCCCCTTCTGGTCCTCCCCCAGGATGCTGTTGGCCACAAGAGCACATTGCTGGCTCACAGTCATCCTGCTGTCCACTAGGACCCCCAGATCCCTTTCTCCTCCACTGCTCTCCAACAGGTCAGTCCCCAAATTATCCTGGTCCCTGGGGTTGTTCTTGCCCAGATGCCAGCCTCTACACTGACCCTTGTACCTCATTCAGTTGCTCTCTGCCCAGCTCTCCAGCCTGTCCAGGTCATGCTGCCTGAAGTTGCTCTGGTTTGCCTTAGCATAGGTGGTGGGTGAGCAGCCAACACCTCTGTGCCCACTGTGAACGGGTCCCAGCAGTAGCCCCATGGGCATTCAGTGGTTCTCAGCCTGGTGATGCCAACCCACTGGAGCTGCTCTGCCAGGGTGACAGGGCGCCCCATCTCCCCAGCACTGCCTTCATGTGCCTCTGGTTACTCATCCCCATTTCCAGTCTAGGTCTGCCTCAGGCCACGTGCAGTGCACTGCCAGATGAAATTACTCTCTCAGCTCCTGTCGTCAGGAGCCCAGCGGTGGCACAGGAGTGCGGGCAGCACTGCTCTGCTTGTGATACCCATCCCATAACAGAGGGGGAAAGACGAGGGCAGCCACAGCGTCTGGCCTAGGGTAGGGGCAATGCTGAGCAGCAAGTTGGAGGCAGCATGGAGCAGCTGCAGCACGAATTGCACCTCGTGTGCCTGAGCTGACACCAGCGCTCATGTTTGAAGGTCATCGATTTCCTGAGGGACAGGCGGGATCACCAGACCCTACCTTTATAAATGGACTTTTGTCCCTGTTTGACTTCACGCATGAGCTGCCGGCCACACAGCGGCAGGCAGTGCAGATGGGTAACACTGGATGGATGGAGTGGCTGTGCCCAGCGCGTTTCTGACCAGTGGTTCCAGTCCCAGCATGGGCACAGTGCACTGGGGAGGTAGTGTGAAGCTGGACTGCTCCTGTCTGGTCCCAGTTTGGGATCCCTGGATCTACCCACTAGCCGATAGGACCCTGGGAGGACAAGAGGAATGGGGAGCACGAGTAAATACATTGAGTATCTCTGTTAGGGTCAGTGGAACCCTGAACATCCAAGAGAGCGATCAGTGACCATGGAGAGGACATGAAGGGGACATCTGGCAGACACACAGTGCTGGGCAGAGGGAATAGGGATCGGACAGGGACAACAGAGGGCACAGGAAAGGGAAGGGAAATATGGATGGGGACAGGCTTTCTCCACCCCACCCCACCAGCACGGACATGTCCAACCGTGCGTCTGCTCTGCCCGTGCCTGCCCACAGCAGCATCACCACGGGCAATGCCAGCACCTGGATTTTAGTTCTTCAGCCTCAGAAGGGACTGGGACAGAGCTCTTTCAGCCACCACTCGCTCACAGTGGGTACAGATCTCTGGCACAGGGACACACCAATGCCCTCCCCTCGCCGTGGCAAGCAGAGCTGAACATCAGCAACTCTCACCAGTCTGCAGGAGGGACCGAGCGGATCCTTTGTTAAAACATCAACGATGCAGTAAATTTTTTAACTTACCAAATAGATCAATATCAAATTATCATGTCTCACATTCATAACTCTTAAGCAAGCAACAATGGAGAGAGACAAGGTCACTGGAGAATAAATAGCAGCAAAAGCTCTTAATGATCTATCATTCTCGACAACCCCCAGCACCCAGCACCAGCCCGGTGACAAGATCATTAATAAAACTCTGCAGGAACGCTATCGATCGCTTTGATGGATGATCACAGGTAGCAAATACTGTAAAACACCTGGTTGTCACACACTCAGACGGGTAGTTTGACTCACACCTCGATGCGGGGGACCCGGTTGTGACTCCTCCAGCATTTCTCCTCAACAGTGGCTTTTGCGGGGAGGTGGAGTGGTGCAGCCTGGGGCTGCCATTCATGCTGGAACCCCCTTGGTTCCCACTTCTACCTCCCACAGCTGTGCATCTCTGGAGATGGGCCCTGTTAATGAAAAGCCTTGATAGGGTGCCCCACAGCCCAGGTTGGGAGCTGTGCGTGCTGGAGCTCAGGTTTTGGTGACGTGGCACCAGTGAATGAACTTGGAGACCTACTCACATCTCCTCCCACACCGGCTGCAGCCCTGGGACACCAACACAGCCGAGACCTTGGGGATGGATGGGGCCTCCCAAAGCCATGGGCAATACTTCCCTCCATGCTGCATCCATGAGGGCGAGGGGAGGGGGCTGAGCACATGCCCCCCTGCAGCTCCAGGCGCTTCGCTTTCGAACCACGTCCACATTGACGGTCTGATCATATGTACACAACCATTCAATTACCCCGTAATGGCTCCGGGCTATTAAGCCATCAATCTCCTTCATTAAGCCCTGCCAGGACGGGTCCAGGCACAGCGCAATAAAACCATTAACAGAACAACCACCACCCAAAGTAGCATCTTCCACGTGGCCTGCCGGCCATAACGCTGGCCGTTGGCAGTCCCACAGCATCACCCTGCCTGCAGCCTAGCCTGGGGGGCCTGCTCGCTTTCCTGGGGTGATCCCAGGGAGCTGGGGGCTGCCCCCACCTTCGTGTCACCCCCAACAGCTTCTACCTGGCCCAGGCTCAGTGCAGTGGGTCTCGCTCTCACATCCTTGTACTGGTGCCTTGTTTTATTGCCATATAAAAATCAAAGCTCCAGTGGCTTTATGGCTGCACTGGTCTTGGGTCCCTTGCTCAGCTCTACACTCCCCACTGCTCGCCGTCCTCATCCCTGGGATGGTGGGGACAGGGCACTGCCCCAGTCCCTGCACTGTGGTCACAGCTGGTCCCATTGCACTGACAGTACAGTCGTGACTGGTCCCAACTCCCTTAGCTGTGCACTGGCCTGGTCAGAGCAGAAGGGATCAATTGAGAGGGGGAAGCTGGCCCCTCCAAAGTAGGGTGACCCCCAGCATGGAGGGGGTGGTGTGAGGCTTGATCTGGCACTCTTTGGACCCAACATCTTTGGGACCCCAAATCCTGGCACTCCAGTGGGAGCAGCGGATTGCAGGGGGCGAGGGGCAGGGGGTGTCAGTGTGGGGGATTCCTGCTGCCACGGTAAGAGCCAGGGCTGTACTGTGGGCACCAGGCAGCTCCCATGGCCAGTGGCAGCAGCACCACAAGCTGGGCCTGGCACCTTGTCAGAGCCTGTCACGTCTGCCACCCCCACACCATCCACACCATGGTGCCAGTGGCAGGGAACATCTGCTCAGCTGTCCCGCTGCCATGGTGCGTTAGGGCCAGGGGCAGCTGCAGGAACCCCCAGCTGAGCTACTGGGGCAACTCCTTGCCATGATGCTGATGCAGGGCGGCAGCATGAGTAGGACAGATGGATAAGATCGGACAGAGGGACAGGCAAGTGAGCGCCGCTGCCCATGCCAGGGCCCAGCAGCACCGTGTGTCACCAGTGCCTGACACTCGCCCACTCATGGCACAACTCCACGTCCCCTGGGGACACTGACGGTCCTGCCACGGCTGCCCAGCTGCTGGGGATGGACAGAGGACATCCTGAATCTCATGTCCATTTTCCCACACCCTGTGCCCTGCCCCGGTGTCAGTGCCCCACAGTGCTCCAACTGCTACCCTACACTTGGAGGGCACCCAAGAAAGGGAGGGGGTTCCCCACAGCAGGGAAGCGGTGATGCCACCAGTGCCACTGAAACGTCCCACATCCTCTTGCCGGTAGCAGGGGTCGGTTTTCCCCGTGTAGAGGGAAGGGGGTGGAGGGGGATAGGTGAGTTCTCTCTCCGCTCCCCTGCTGCCCTGCCCCGGGGGCAGTGGATTCCCAGCCCCGCTGCGGCACCCAGGACAGCCGGTGCCGGTGCCGGTGCCAGTGCCCCGGACGATGCTGCCATCTGGTGCCCCGGCCTCGCGATGACGCCAGGACCGGCACCGGGGCTCTGGGACAACACCGGGTCTGGCACTGGGGGAAGAGGGCAACCCCGGGGGTCGAGGACAGCACAGGGATAGGCATCAGGGTCTGGGGACTGCTCCGGGGGCGGCCCCGGAGGTCGGGGTCAGTACTAGAAGCGGTGCTGAGGGTCGGGGTCAGTACCGGGAGTGGCCCGGGGTAGAGGGTCAGCACCGCCAGCGGGGGTCGAGGGCACCGTCAGGACCGAGCCTGGGGTCGGGTACAGCGCAGGGAGCAGCCCCCGGTAGTCGAGGACAGCACCGGAGGACCAGGGAGCAGCGGGGCCAGGGGTCTGGTCGGAGCTCCGGGAGATGCTCAGGGCTGCTCTGCACCCTGGAACCCCGGCGGGACAGGGCGGACCTCAGGCCCCCGCCGTCCGTCTGTCCATCTCTCCTCCGAGCCCAGACCGGCACTGTCCGCTCCGGGGGGGGAGCCGGGGCGGACTCTCCTCGACGGAGGGTCACGGCAGAGCGGGCCGGTTCGGGCCGAGCAGAGCCGGTGTCGGTCCTCGCCCCCGGTGCCGGCTCAGCAGTGGCAGGGAGC
>VZRI01006867.1:959918-988695 GCA_013397515.1 Upupa epops
TGGTTTTTCTACTGCAGCTTCTCCGAGAGGAGATCCGCGACCGGTGGAAAACAGAGAGCTGGAAATCACGGTGTTCACAAGTACATGAATCACGTGGTTGCTGGCCCCGCTCAGCAGCTTCTGCAACACACAAAATGGTGTCCTTGGCCTCCTCCCTCCACGCCTCCGCCAGTCTCTCGGCCGGTGAGTGCTCGCTGCCCGCGCAGACCGGCTGCCTCCCTGCCGCAGCAGCCAGTTGGAAAGGAGATGCGCCCCGTCCCGCTGCCCGGCGGAGCTGCCGTCAGTCCGGAAGCGAGGGACGCGCTGTGACGAAAGTGCAATTATTTTTCTTATTGTTTTGTTTTCTGCCGATAGCTGCTTCCTCCTCCTCTGACCAGGGATTCATCAGCAAGCGGTAAGGGTGAATGTGAGCTCGACCGCCCGCCCTCGGAGGGCTCCCGTCCGTGCCAGTTTTCAGTGATGTCTCCTGGTTTTGAACTGTCATGCCGGCAAGAGCACAAAGTCATCGTTCACGTCGACCATTGGCACATAGAACGAGGGCACCTCATTCACGCAGAGGGATTTGTGCCCCGCGGGGTCCAGCTCCTGCACCTTCAGCTGCCACTCCATCCTCTGCACCGCGTTCAGGGCAGCAGCTTCGTGTTGCTGTCGCATGAGCAGGCACGTCTGCATCGAGCAGAGAGAAACACACGAAGCAGAAGTGAGGGAAGAGTGGGAGAGGGCAGGAAAAGCTCCTGCTGCCCATCCCATCTGGCAAAGGCAAAGCGGGTAGAGTGGCAAATGGGGTGAGGGATGGCACATGCATCCTCACAGAAAGGAAAACCGGGTATCTGCTGAACCCAATTCCAGCAGGAATAAACTCTCACAGGTCTTGCGGGGTGGCTTTTAAAGGCTCAGGAAGGCTTAAAACCACTGACTGACTCAAAAGCACTGATCCCACTGGCAAGAGCCTCAGCAGACAGTCCCCACCAGCCTCAGCAGTCCCTGCCTTGGTGGGAACTGCCAGCTCCTTCCCTGTGAGCAGCTGAAAGCACCGCTGTCCCTGCTCCCTACTGTGCCCCTGTTTGCCACCGAGAACTCTCTGCAAATCGCTGTGTGGGCTCCTGTCACCTTGCAATTCATCATCAGTCTGCAGCTTGTTGCAGCATGTGTTACTGGTAAGGAGCGGGGTTTAACTGACCGAGAAAGCTCCAGGCCATATGGCACAAAGCAGAGGAACAGCCAGACACAAAATCCGAAGCAGAATGTGTCTCCCTTCCCTTTTTTTGGAGCCAGCAGAGGCGACTGCACTCCATTAATCCCTGCAGAGGCTTCCAGCTCTCCGCCATGCCACACACAGAAACGTCCCCGTCATGTAACTGCCCCGACCACTGTGGGGTTTTGCAAATTGCAAAGGCAGCTTCTGGGCTACAGCAACAGCCGGGACCCCTCTTAGGGAAACTGTCCCGCAGCACCGGGACTCCCACACCTCTCACCTTCATCCGGTCGTACTTGTCATCCACGTCTTGCAACCAGGAAATGAACTGTCGCGCGTTGAAACGGTCTCTGACTGATTTGTTTTCGTCTCCCTAAGCAAAGGATGGCAACAGGGAATTGCACAGTAGGTTATTTGTGTTTACTTTAAGCAGTGGCAGGTCAAAGCGGCCCCAATCAAACCCCCACAACAGAAAGTGCCTGCAGGGAGGGACGACAGAGATTCTTGGTTGCTCTGTAGAGAATCTGTCCATGCCAGCCCGTCACGGCACTTGCTCTGTCCCTCTGTCTCCTTCAGCTCATGCCCAAGATCACAACGTCTTCGCTGCAGAAGCACAGATGCTTGGCTGGGAAACGCTGAGGGATAAATCCAAGCTCCTGGATCAATACATCAGATCCTTGACACATTCCAGGATCCTATGCAGGAGCAGGATCCCTCCTGCAACGCAGCAGTGTGTGTCCCTGAGCAGCCAGGCTGGTAGGTGGTTTGGGACCACCACAGCCATGTGGCTACCAAAACCAGACACAATTCCTCTTTCTCTGGCACAGAATGATATGAAATTGGAGGAAGAAATGACAATTTCTTGTGGGCTGTGAGACAGAGCCAGGCTCTCTCAAAGCCACTGTTCAGACACAAATCAATTTAATGGTCTCTCTCCTTCCTTCTACAGGAAAAGAGATCCCACAATGCAGCAGAATAAACCTTTTAAGTGGGATGATCCCAATCAAGAAGAAGGGCAGAGGGTCCCAAGGCTCACTGATAAACAAGTTGTCTCTGCTCCTAAAGACCCAATGCTCCTGCATCTGCCCCCCACCCCGT
Source organism: Upupa epops (assembly GCA_013397515.1). Classification (NCBI taxonomy): domain Eukaryota; kingdom Metazoa; phylum Chordata; class Aves; order Bucerotiformes; family Upupidae; genus Upupa; species Upupa epops. Next base: position 962,212 of record VZRI01006867.1, read on the forward strand.
GTTTCTGGACTGGACACATCATACACAAGGTGTCCCAGAACATGCAACACCAGAAACTAAGTCAGAAAAGGCAACCTGAGCCCTGCTTCTGCGCACTGTGGTGGGCACATGAGCAGGCAGAGTGTTAGTAGCTCCTGCCTACACCCCTCCTGCTGTCCAGAAAAGCACTGTCTCCCTCAGGCTGTGGCACAGCACCCCTGAGACACTTCACCCCCAACAGAGGCACTGACCTGATTTTCTAGAGGCATGTTATAGACCTCGGAGTCCAGCAGCATGGTGCAGGCACTGAAGGGCACAGCCTGGTTGGCAATAGTCCTCGCTGCCCGACAATGAACTCTCAAAATCTCCTGCTCACAGGAGACAATGAGCTTCTCCTGAGGAAGAGCAAAAGAAGCAGTAAGCAAGGCAGCCTCAGTCTTCCACGCAGAGTGAGTTTGGGACCACTTACTCAGCAGGAATTGCTCCAGTACAGTCCCTTACCCGCTCTATGCTGTGCTGGAGCCGTAGCTTTCCCCGGACGGCTTCCTGCTGCTTGAAGAGCTCCTTCAGAGGCTCAGCAAGCGACGGTGGTGGGGCAATCTGCGGATGCACACATCAGACAGTTAGAGCCAGCACCACTGCTGGGTAAACAGCCCATGGGAAACCTGTTCGCCCCACCATGGAGCCGAAACACTCCTTGGCCAAGGGCCTGGAGAGGGGTGATGGTGCCAGCCCACACGGTGAAGTGACTGGAGAAGTCTGCCTGTTTCCTCAGCAGGTCAGTGGCAAAGGACAGTGTCCTGCCAGTGTTCCAATCACAGTGTGGGGTGAGACAGAAGGGCAGGAGGTGCCCAGTGCTGAGAGATGAGCTCAGCCTGCAGAGCCAGGGCCTAAAACACCCCATGTCTGGCACGTGCAAATTTTGAAGGGGCATGAACACATCTGCACTCCTTGGGCACAGCCTGAGCTGCAGAATAGAGAAGCGGGTGGCTCTGAGTCAGTCTGGGAAGGGACAAGCAGAAGTGACCACAAGCACTGCACTGCTGTCTGTGATCATTTCTGCCTGCACCACTCTGCAACAACAACATCCGCAGAGCTGGGCATTTCACCCTGCCTGCTGTAGGGAACGAAACCCGGTGTGGCCAGTCATATGACCCTCCTTCTCCAGGCTGCAACCTGGATTTACTAACTGCAGCACTAGGTTACTGATGGATTTTTATTAGCAAATCCATTCATGCAGCACAGCTATGAAATGCAGCTCCCACCGCCAAGGAGCAAGTGCTAGCAAGGCAAATACTGGTGCTGAGGAAATTGAATGCAGGAGTTCAGAGCCATCGTTTTCCTGCAGGGCTCGTTATCCAATTACTGCCTTGCTTGTCAAAGTGGTTCTGCCTTCCAGCCTCAACTCCAGTGGGTTCACACAAACTAAAGCCTGAAACAAATCGCAGGTTCCTAAGCACAGCTCAAGGTCTCCTCTGCAAAAATATGGCATCTTCAAGGATGCATTTGCCACGCAGCCACCTAGGAACCAAGGCCTGGGTTTGTTGCCATTATCATGTCCTACAGAGTGCTTGAATCTGTGGCCACGTGTCGTCGACACCACAAGGATGCTCATGATGCACAGGGGACCATCTGGGCTGTGCTTGGAGCAGCAAGGGAGGGGACAGTCCCTGATGCTGCAGTTTTAAGAGAGGGTTACTCACCACTGGGATATGGAGCTTGCTTAGGGGTTTGCCATCCAACAGGTAGGAACCCGTGTAGGTGACATACTCAGCATAGCACTGTGGTGCTTGGGGAGTGATGTAGCAGAGTATTTTCCGCTTTTCTTCAATCTTTTTCCTGATCTGGAGGTACTCAAAGTAGGGGTTGGACCTGTCACTGTGATAAGGTTCAATGTCATCCAGTTTTATAGCATCTACAATAGCTGCCAGTGTTTGCTGTATCATCTCCCTCGTCTGCTGGGTGGACGTGTTGATCTGCTGCTGCAGCTGCTGGTTGGAGCGCTGGAAGCGGCGCTTGCGCGGGTGCTGAGCCTGGGAATCGTCCTCCTCCGTAATGCGGCCTTTGGCACGTGTGGCAGGCGCAGAGACGGGAGGAAATTCCTTCTCCGAAGAGGCTGCGTTCTGCTTGTTTTGGTTGGCGAGCATTTGAGCCCGGTTCCTGGTAATCCGCTGAGGAATCTCTTCTATTTTGGGCGGTTTGGGAGCTTCTGCTACTGGTTTTTGTACTGGTTCAACAATTTCTGTTTGAGTGTTGCCTGGAGGTGCATCCTGGGATGAAGAGACTTGGCTCCCACCACGTGCTGCTGCTCCCTCCTGTGAAACACTACTCTCGGTGGTGGACACAGGCGGGACACAGGTCTGGGAGCTGCTCTCTGCCACCCCACCAGAAGAGGACAGGTCTTCATGCGTGGCCTCTACCTCTTTGCTCTCTGCCTGAGCAGACTCAGATGGAGTCTGCTGGAAAATCTGTGCTTCCGAGTCCTCCGCTCCCTTTTCCTCAACTACGTTCAGCACTTCTGAAGTAGCTTCTTGGGCAGCTGTGTCTGGTTTCTGCTCCTCTATGTGTGTCTCGGTCTCCACAGGCAGGGCAGCAGCAGCCTGGCTGGCTGGCAGCTCCTCTGGCTCAGTGGACGTTATTACAGACGTGCTCGCTTTAATTATCCCAGTGCTTGTTTCTGAAGCTGCTGCTGGACTTTCTTCCACCACTTCTGCCTCTGCCATCTCTGTCTCTGCAACATCCTTAGGTTGAAGAGGCAGTTCTGGTAGTGAGAAGGGACCAAGGTCTAACTCATCTTCTGTATTGGTGAAGGGATCAGGCCATGTTACTGCCTCCTCTGTGTTTGTGGGTGCAGCATTGTTGTTTTCCAAGTAGTTGTTCTCTGGAGCGCTAACAACTTCTGCCTGAGGTTCTGCTGGCATTGGCTCTGGAGGTATCTCTGGTGCTTCTTCTGGAAGAGGCTTGCAGTTATTGAAGAACGTGTCTAACCTAGTAGGGGACATGTATGGAGCTTGCTCTTCAGCATTTGCGATTTCTCCTGGAACTGCTTCCTCAGCATCCTCCTTGACTTCCTCGAGCCCCGGTTCAGACACTGACAGAGGGTACGATATGGGCGAAACAGGGTAGGAAGTATCTGTGGGAATGAAGGCTACCGGTGTGGGATGAATTGGCTCTAGGGAGCAGATGGGAGGTTTAGGGGACTCAGAAAACCTCTGGGGAGATTTCATGAGAAGCTCTGAGCCCATGGACCAGCTGACAGAGTGCTCTGCCGGGTTGCCCATCAGGCTGGGAGGAATGGCTGGGTCGGGGTTTCGGGAAGGAGGGTTGTCCCAGTCTATATTGTTCTGTTCTGGCATACCCGAACTAAAATGGTTTTCCTCGATTGGTGGTAGGTAGGTAGATTCTGGTGGCATAATGGAGGCAGTAGCTTGCTGCTCTTCTGTGGTGTCCAGGGGCATGCCAAGGTCGGGGGGAAGGGCGCTTTCTACAGAAGGGGCCAGCAGTTCATCCCTGTGTGACGGGGAGGATTTTGCTTGTAAACCAGAGAAGACACTTTCAGGTGACTGGGCGACTCCGCTGACAGCTCCTGGCGCACAGTGCAAAGCCTCCACTTTCGGTGATGAAACCCCATAATCCGGCGAGTAATAGCCAGGAGATAGACACTGGAACTTCTCAGCAGGAACAGACGGAAGGGGAACTTTCTCCTCCATTAAGTGCTGCACTGGGGAGTCATAATTTGATGTTGCCGGGACGCTCTGCTGTCTGAAAAATTTATCTCCAACGCTGAATTCTTCTTCAGGTGCCCTTCTGATATCAACTGAGATGGAACGATAAAGGTTTGTGGAGGGTATGGTACGAGTTGGGGTCTGACTCGGATTCTCAGGGAGCCCACTGGAAACATTTGTGTATCTGTCAAAGAAGGATGGAGAACAGGCGTTCATGGACATTGTGGATATGGGCAACGAGTGCTGAGAGTCTGCACATTCAAACATCAGGTCTGTGTAGTCTTCATTACTGCACGAGGGAGTCCTGGGCGTCTGCATCACCTCCTCGTAGCTGGGACAAGAAACAACAGATGCTGGCGTCGGGACTCCCGTAGGCCGGTTCTGATCTGGCCTGGGAGATGCAGGGAGGATCTCCTTCAGCTGAGGACCTGTGATCCAGTCCTTGGAGTCCGACCCAACAGCAGGCTGTGTCTTGTTTTCTGGTGACAGTATAGGAGTCAGAGGACCCAACTCCTTAATTTTCTTATCCTTGAGCTGAGTATCCAGTGTTAATGGCTTCTTTGTTGTCAGATCCAGACTCCTCTTACGTGCATCCTCTGAGCTTTTAAGTTTGTCCTTTAATTTGGGGTCACCAGACCTGTGTCTCATTTTCTCCATTTGCTTCATTCTCTCTTTGTGTCTTTTGTGGCGCTCCTCGATTTCCAGGTCTTTCTGACTCAGCATCCTCTCAAAGCTGGTCATCATCAAATCGCCATCTCCCAGCAGCTTCTCCCTTGGCCTGGCATCTTTCTTGCCGCTGTCTTTGGAAAGGGTTATTTTTTCATTCCCATTGCTTATTTTTATTGACTCTGATTTGTCTTTCTCTTGATTCTCCTTGAGCTTCTCCTTCAACTTGGACTCGCCAAATTTGATGTTGTCCTCTTTTGATTTATCTTTAAAGGTGGTAACTTGAGGACTGTCCTTCTCTTTAAGCGTCGACTTTGGCTCGTCTTTGTGATGTTTAAAGAAACCATCTGCATGTTTGTCTCGATGCTTTTCCTTTTCCTCCTTCCATTTTTCCTTGTGTTTATCTCGCTTCTTTTTCTCTTTAGCTGTGCTGATGGTGCTGGAACTGTAAGTCTTGTCTTTTTCCGCCTTCTTTGACAGCTCTCTTTCAGAATCATTTTTATCTTTCTTTTCGGAGAATAAGTAATCAATGCTTTTCTCTGGTTCCTCATCAGGCTCTGCCTTCATGTTGTAGGAAGTGCTAAAAGCCTCCCCATCCACAGAGAAATCCTTTTCATAGTGAGTGGAATCCTTTCTGCTGCTGGAGTCTTTGAATTCTTCTGTTTTTTCCTTTTTCTCTGTCTTTTCCTTCTTTGCTTTTTCTTTCTCGTGACTTTTCTTTGATGAAGATGAGGAATGTCTGTGTCTTTCCTTCTCCTTGAGTTTGTCCTGCAAGCAGGGTAAAGGAAGAGATTCCTTAAATTTTTCTTCAGTGGCATCAGTAAGAGAAAGGTTAGAAGACTCAAAGAGGCTGGTCAGTCCTGGATCTTGCCCTCTATCCGTGAAACTGTCAGAGGAGATCTCACTGATTTTGTCATTGGAGTCATCTCTGTAATCATTGAGGGCCTCCTCCTCCAGTTTCTCCAGCAGGCTCTTCTCTGACTCCCCTCCTTTTGAAGACTTTTTCTCTTTGGAATGCTCCTTCTCTGGTTTCTCCTTATGTTTGCTCTTCACCTTGTCCTCGCTGGCATGTTTCTTTTCAATCTTGTCTGGGAGCTTTTGCTTGTTTTTCTTCTCTTGGGTGGAGTCTATGGATGTTCTGTCTTTCCTGTCCTTGTACTTCTCGTTAGAGTCTTTATCTTTCTTCTCTTTGTGTTTGTCAAAGGAGCTCTTCTCCTTCTTCTCTTTTCCCCCTTCTGAAGTTCCTTTGTCCTTTTTCTTCTCCTTGGAGTCCTTATCTTTCTGCTTCTCTCCTGAATGTTGCCGGTCGGAGGAGTACTTGCGATGCTTGTCGGGGTACAGCTCCTTCTCAGCAGCAGCACCATCATCCTTCTCCTGCAAACTGTCCAGGCGATGCATTTCACTCCCAGCAGAGTCACCAACTTTGAATGCCGTCAAGCTGTAATCATCCCTCTCATCTTCACTTTCATCCGTGAAGATGTCTGCAATGCTGTACCAGCTCTTCTCCTTGCCTTTCTTCTCATCCTTTTTCTCGGAGAAGTCCTCACGATCTGCAGAGAAGTTCTTCTCTTTCTTCTCTTTCACCTGGTCGAAAGAACTTTTCCTTTCTTTGCTGTGCAGGTCTTTGTACTTCTCCTTAGTTTCTTTTTTCTCTTTGAAACTCTTCTCTAGTTCTTTGTCTTTCAGGATTTTCTCAGGAGCAACTTTTTCATTTTTCTCCTTGTCGCCGTCTTTGGATTTTTCCTTGTATTTTTCCGGCTTTACTTTTTCTTTTTTTTCTTTCTCGGGAGCATCTTTCTTCTCCTTTTCCTTCCCAGAATGGTGCCTCTCCCAGCTCTCCAGAGTTTTACCACTGAATTCGGCGTCAGACTTGTCTTTGAAGAACGTTTCGCAGCCGTATTCTTTAAAGTCATCGCGATAGGGCTCCTCCTGCTTCGTTTTAGAATCTTTTCGATCTTTAGAGCCGTCGGAGGAATCTTTTCTGTCTTTGTTGGTTTCGCCTGTATCTTTTTCTTTTCTCTCCTTGACACCCTCTGCAGAATCCTTCCTTTTCTTATCCTTTTCAGGCAAATAACTGGGGGTAACTTTGTGTCTGTCTGTTTGGTCCTTTTTCTTCTCAGAGCTTTTGTCCGTGTAGTCGCGCTCTTTCTTCTTTAAGAAAGTCTCTTTTTCATTACGTTTCTCGTTGTAGTCCTTCTTCTCTTTCGTTTTATTTTCCTTTTTCTTGTCTTTAATTTCCTCTTTCACGGGTTCTATGATTAGTTTTGCCACTGTGTCATTTTTCATCTCCCTGAAATCCGTTACTGGAGAATCCCAGCTGTCTTCACCTTTGAAATCGAAGGATGAATCAGAAGACAAGTCTGAAAACCACCGTTCTTGCTGATCATCTGAAAGGCTGAACTTTGTGTCCTCACTTTCAGGAAATTGGTTTTTGTTATTAAACTCATCAAAGCCAGACTCATCCCGGTAAAGTTTTTCTTTTTTGCATTTTTCTTTCTCCTCCTTGAAGGATTTTTCTTTTTCTAGTTTAGAAACCTTCTCCTCCTTCAGCTCATTCTTCTTTTCAGATTTGGACTGCTTGTCCTTTGACTTCTTCTTTCTCTCCTCCTTATGTATTCTAGGCTTCTCCTCCTTGGGAGACTTCTCCTTTACAGGTTTCTCTTTTTCTGATTTACTCAATCCTTCTCTGAAGGATTTGCTCAGGTCTTTGCTGCCTTCTTTGACTTTTTTTAACGATTTCTCCTCTTTTGAGGATTTTCCAGTCTCATCTTTAAACAACCACTCCTTCTCCTCTGCTTTACTTTTGGGGAGCTTTTCCTCCTTCTTACTGTGTTCTCGCTCATGCTTTAACACTTTCAATTTGTTTTCGACTGGATTTTCTGTCTCTACTATCAAGCCTTTTTCAGGCTTTTGTTTAGAGTCCTCAAACTCAAAAGAAAACGTTTTGATTATTTTAATGTCTTGGCTGATGGGACACTGCCCCTTCTCCTTGTTTTTATGTTTGTGTTTTGTTTTATGCTTTTTAACAACCTTCCCCTCCTTGTCCAGCTTTGGAATCGCTCCATCCACATTGCTATGGAATGAATTCTTTTTCTCAGAAACGGTGTTGTGGGAGGTGTTTTTCTTTTTGTGCTCTGGTTTCTTTCTGACCGGCTTTAGTGACTCTAAGCTAGAGTCCTCGGACGAGTAGTCTGACTCACTCGTCAGTCTCGTCCTGGTGGAGTCCGATAAGGAACTGACGTCTGACCAAGCTGGAGAAGATATGGTTTTCCAATTGTCTGTCCTCCAGTGCTTGGAGTGCTGTTCTGTAAGATTAGGATTATGTTTCTGGGATGCTAAACTCCCATGAGAAGAGGTTGATGAGGCAGACAGAGAGTTAAACAAGGAGGATTCCTTTAGCACTAGCCTGGAGTCCTTTACACAGCTAGAGCTCTGAAGAGAGTCTCTATCATCCTCCTCACTCTCCACATTTTCGCTCTCTGATTCAGAGGAACAAAATTTGTCATTTTTTTTGCCAAATCGAACCTCTTTGCTTTTTGTCTCCTTCTTCCGCTTCTTTTTTACTTTGCTTTTCTCCTTCTGTGTCTTTGTGCTAGCAGGCTCCCGAATCTTGCTGCTGGGCAATATTGAGTGGGTCGTAAGTCGCAGCTTCTCCCCCGTCCCCACAGCAACACTGGTCTCCTCCTCGTCCGAGCTGTCCGACAGGATGCGGTGGGCAGCTTTCTTTGGTGTAATTGTGTTATTTTTAGTATAAGTTTTCACTTCCATTTTGGGTATGGAAATGAAACTGTTTGCTTTAGTCTCTTTTCTGTAATCCTTTTTCAGCAAATGTTTGTCATCAACAGGCGGGACCCGGTCCTGCTCATCGTCCTCATCAAATTCATACTCATCCTTCACTGGGGTGATGGTTTTGGGGGGCTCCTGGGCCTTGGGCTTGTGCTTCAAACCCTTCTCAAACTCTGAATCTGTGTTATTGCCATCAACAGAGCTAGAGGGAGCAAAAGAAGGGGCATCCTCCTCTTCTGAGGTCTCTGAGGAGAGAACAGAACAAGGTGTTAAGGGCTGTGAGGGGTTTCGGGGATGGAACATCATAGTCTGCTGCAGATGTGGACCCCTGTGAACAGCCCTTCTGCCTTTGCTAAGTTTGCAGCTGAAAGATCGAAATGCCAGGATGGGAGATCTTTTGGAAGGGAATAGCTATCCAGCATCAGACCTTCATGGGGTGCTCCTCAAAACACCATCCTGTGTGCATCAAGACAAGAACTAATAACAAGCAACAGGATTGTGACTGTACACTGCATTGGGTCAAGACTCCCCGTAAGAACTTGCAGTGTTTCCCACCTGGCACAGCCACGGTGGTGGCAGTTGTGGGACAGGCTCTGGCAGGGTGCTCTGCTGAGGGACAGCATGAAAGCACAACCTGAACCATCGGCACTAGAATGGCCAAGCACCATAAGGGATGGGAACACACTGGGATGGAAACACAAACCTCTTCCTCTCTACATACAAGCTGGACTATTACCCACATTTTAAAGGTAAGACATCAATTTACCTGCAATTGGCTTCCAATCCTACATCTCGATTGCACCAGGCAAGTGATCTCAACGTAGGCTTCCAGGGCAAACAGCTAGAGCTCCCGGAGCTACAGGCTGGTGGTTATGTTGTCTGAATTTGGGTTACAGCTACGGATGGACTCCTGACCGTGGCAGCAGCGTGCGGATATTCTGACAAGAGTCTAACTCCACTGTCCTCTTAACGTCTCTGTATTAACAGACAGCTGCAGGCCACAAACATCACTCCTATGTTCACACACCAGTCAATCTCACCTGTGGAGCTCTCTTCACTAGAGGGGTACGTGGTCTTTCCCAGAAGCAGATTCACCATGGTGGGAGAATTAGCTACTTTTAAAGGTGTCTCTCCCTTCCTGTTGCTTTGATGAGGATTCCCTCCATAATGGAGCAACAATTTCACCACCTGAAAACAGAAATCGAGATTTGAAGATGCTCACGATATGTCGATCCCAGGCTTTGTGCACCACTTTCATACAAAACGAAGAGGGGGATGTCCTCAAGCAGCCTGTCCTCAGGATTTGCCTTATTATAATAACAGTCACTGATAAGAAAGGCAACAAACAAGAGCAACACAAACCAACTTGTGCAGGAAAGAAGGAGAAGAACAAGACAAAACCATATTCTCTCCCCAGACTCTAGAAGAACCAACTACCCTCTGCACAGTGGAAACATCAAGTAGAACCCTCAGCAGCACTGGGATAGGGAAATTCTTGCCTGTACACAGCTATCAGCAGCAAAGGATAAGAAAATAATCAGAATCTCTGTTTGCACAATTGTCTGCTTGAAGCACGAGTCAAAAGTAAAGTCACTAAAAACACAGCTATGAAATCTGGCAGAAAACCAACCTTGAAGTGCCCATTATTCGCTGCATCATGCAGCGGGGTGTCGTCATCCAACCCCTTGGTGTTGACTTCGGCACCAGCAGCAAGCAACTGCTTTGCAACATCGTAGTAACCCCGGTTGCATGCCTCATGCAACGCTGTCCAGCCTGCAAGGAAATGGACACTCAGAACATCGACAGTAACTTCACAGATGAGTGTGAGATAGTAAGGAGCATCCCCAAGACATGGAAAGGCAAAGTTTTGTGTAGGAAACAAAAAGTATCGCTGATGTCAGGTGGAAGTCAGGTCTCTAATCCCTTCCAATTCCTCTTTAAGGGATTTGCTGCTGCCCAGATCCAGACTGAGCTCTGAGCTGCAGCTCTGAAACATCCCCCACACAGCCCTCACAAATACTTTCTGTGTGTTCTGCAAAGCGAGCAGCCACACTGCTGCAAAACAGGCTTCCAGCTCGAGGAGAAACCAAACAGCAGGTCTCCACAGTAACAGCGGCTCTGGTTCTCAAACAAACCTCCAAAGAACACAGAATGAAATATTTTATCATGTTCAAACAGACTATTTTTAATCAGAAACTGTTTTGAAGTTCCCAGCAAATGTGCTTTGAGTATGTTGCTGATAGTGCCGTGGGAGCTCTTTCCATTACCTTCGTGGGGAGAGTTGCAAAGGGGCACCTGTGACCAGAATCCATCACGACTGAGCTTGGTCTAGCATGGATATTAATCACACAGGCAGAGGAACATATGGATCTATTTATAGCCCCAAAATCGTGCACAGAGAACAGCAAAGTCAAGCTCTTGGATGTGCTGGAAGAAAGGCTGCCTCGTGCTGATTTAGCCCCATCACTGCTAGTGCTGTGCACTAACAGCACTGTCCACCATCTCGCTGCTGTTCCCATCCCAGGCTCGGCTGCAGCCACATCCCCACATCCAGGTTTCTCTCCCCTTTCCCAGCACCAGAAGCAGAACTGAGGAGGAGGAGGTGGAGGAGGAGGTGGAGGAGGTGGTGATACTCCTCAGCTGAGGCTCAGGACAGTCAACATTTCTAATCCGGGTGCGTGGCTGGTGCAGCTGGGAGCCTGACCTTGTCCTTTTCCTTAGTATAGCTCCCTGCCAGCAGCACTCCCACGTATGGTACTTCAAAACAAAGCCCAGAAGGCATCGGCCATTGGACTCTGGAGTGGTGGCTTTACAAAACCCACTCTTGGCAGTGTTTTTGTGCATGTCATTTCTTGCATTTTAAATTAAAAAAAAGTTCAACCAGGCAACCTCCCTTTGCAAATCTCTCCTCCAGGCTTCCAAGAGGGCACCTGTGTGGAAAGGCACAAGAAATGAGACCACAGGGTCCTAGTCACAGTTTCAAAGCATGACAGTCCCAGGACCACAATGGATTGAGCTCAGCCCAGCATTATCTCCCTGAGCAGGAGTGTGTTCAGAGCAGACAGGAGAGTCTGGAATTTAACCCCTGAACTCCAACAAGGGAATCAATATTTTTCAAGGATTTACTATTTTGACAAATCTGTAGTAGGTGTTTGTTTTTTCTTAAAGGACAGCAAGACTTCTTCCTCCTTAAGGGGCAAAATCCTTATCTTCAGTTAATTCCCTCTTTGCAAGCAGCAAACCCACGTTACAAAGCCTGGGGGGAGCCATTCTCAGAGGTGAAACATGCAACCAGGCAGGAAAAGGTCTGGATCTGTGTGCTGCCCCACCAGTAACGCCAGTTAAGTTACCTGCAAAGTCCTTCACATTGACATCTGCACCCTCGATAATGAGCTCCTTGATGCGCCGGGCATCTCCTCGGATGGCAGCTCGATGCAGCCGAGTCTCTCCTCGCTCGTTTCTCTTATTTACTTTATCTTTGGTTTTGGAGGCAGAGTTAGGAGTTCCCTTCTGACAAACTGTAGACTGAGAGGGATGCTTTGGTGTTGTGTCAACTGCGTGGAGGAGAGAAACAGAGTCAAGAACTGAAAATCCTAAACCCTTAGAGGGAGCTCTTGGAACACGTTTCATCTCGCCTCTCCCTGAAACGTTCACAAGGCACCGGAACCTCTGAAGTGGATGTGAAGACAGAGGAGAGCTTGTGTGCGTACAATGCAGATATTAATTGCAGACTGCCACAGCCCACTGGAGAGAACTGCAGCGCTTGCAAAGGCAGAGGGCAATCCCATGATTTAGGAGCAGACAATGCAGCTCCTTCCCCTCCAACCTCATTTCCTAAGGGAGGTGGCTTTTTACCAAGCACATGTGAGGTCTGACAGCCTTGGGAGGAGACTGCACGTTTCCTGGTAGAATGCTCTGAAGATCTTACATCTTTTTGTCTTTCCCACCCTCCAAATAACAGCAACATACACAGCTAGATCAGTGGTAAGAAGAAAATAGGTGGTGAAAAGCTGCCATGTTTGTATGCAGGATGCAGATGTGCGCATGCGGATAGCACAGTGCCTCTGTAAACCCCAGGGGTCACGTATGCACCAGATAAAAATTACTAAAATACAAGATCTGTGTGGTAAACACATTCCAGCTGCTCCACATCTCAAGTTACAGTCGCAGCAGCTACATATCTTATCCCTCTCCACAAGTAGAGACATTTAAAACCCCACAGAGGATGAGATTCTAACTTCATTCACAACGCTCCTTTACTGAGGTATTAGCCTGAGACGCCGGTGGAAAATGCGAAGCTCTGACGTGGAGGAAGCTCCCGTGGAAGTGAAGCTCTTAGTTAAGCAGGCAGGGCAGGCTCAGTGGTGACTCGGACGCGGCCCGTGGGACATCTCCTGCTACTGCCTTACACTGGAAGAAGGAAGGGTGGCCGCAGCCACGTGCAAACCCCATCAGCAAGCAGTGCCTGGTCACCTGCAAAGCCCCGTGGGGGGTGGGTGTCCCACTGCCCCACTCCAGTGTCCCATCAACAGTGCTGAGAGTGGGAAGATCCCAAGGACCAACAGCATTCCAGCCCCCCTGCCCCATGCCAGGGGTGGCAACTCAGTTTTGCTGTTGGCAAGAAGCTACTGAACTGCCTGGTGACACCAGGGCTGGGCTCAGAGAAGGCCAAGGACTTGCGAGCCTCTCTCATGCCCGTCCGCCCACACCTCTAAACAAAACCACCCTCTGGATCATACCTGGGCTGTTTGCAGACTCTTCTGCTGTCATCTGCATAAGGAGAGCGACTTGCTGGCGCTCAGACAGTGGGTAGCCTGCCCGGATCCCCGAAAGGCCCATTCCGAAGAGCAAGCCAGGCTTTCTGGTGGCGGGCTCCTTTTTAATCCTCTTCCGCTCTGGACCCTGCTTTTCTGAAAACACAGAAACACAATCCAATGTTCAATTCAGAGCAAAACACTAACCACTCTGCAGCTCCATTTCGCTATCTCGCAAATTGAAAACCCTATGATGCTACCCAGTCTCATACTGCTGCAGTTACAGCTGGGACCTGGACTGCTCTAGATGCCCACTGGATCCTCTGACAGTCTCTCCCAGCTCAGGCTTCCACCAGTTCTCCTCCCACCACCACGGAACAGTGCAAGAGGGAGGAAGTGGGTCCTGCCATCTTGATTCTAGGAGCCTCCATTTCATGCCATGGTGCTTCAAGGAGCATACACAGCCTCACACCACCACAGCATGGGCTGGACTGGAGGCATCTAGAAGTATCAACAGAGACTGCTAATGAGATCCAGGCTGACAGCTCAGAAACACTGCTATCTCACCCTCTCACCACCGTCATACTGAGAACTCCATGGCCCCAAGGAGTATCAGGCAGGTCCTCTCCTTCCAAAGTGGCTGCTTTCAGTCTAGTTCAGAGCAGACACCTGCAGTGAAGCCAATGACTCGCCCAGCCGCATCTACTGCATCCCCCCACAACACCCTAAACAAACAGGACACAGGAAAAAACTTCCTGTGCCTGGTTCATCATCCCCCAAATCTCAATCTGACATTCCTAAATCACCCAGCTACAAAGGCAGCTCCTACTGAGAACCAAGCGTAGCTGCCTCTGCGGCTGGTGCTTGTTGTTGGCAGTGGCATGTGAGCAACAATACAGCAAACCTCATCAAACACTGCTGCGAGCTGGTGGGAAATGGACCCTGCTGAATACTGGGCAACTTGCTGCCTCCTCTCCCTCCCTCCACATACACCAAACCTCTGTAAGAAGTCTGACACTTCCAGCTTTTCCAAAGTCTTTTCCCAGATTTCTTTATGCAACTATTGAATGTTCTCCCATGCAAGAATCATCAGCAACCCCTGTTCTGTGCTCCTGCTGTGTTTGGTTGTTGAAGGTGTCCGGGTAAAGCACATTCAGTGGAGCTGCAGTCTTGGCACGGATCACAGAATCACTGAATAATCATGGATGGAAAGGGCCTCCTAGATCATCGACTCCAACCATACCCACACAAACAAAAAACCTAAATACCTGGGAGACTAAAAATTACAAAAAAACCACCCCTCCATGCTGCCACTCTAGCAGGTCATGAAGCACCATGTCTACACTGTTCTTAAATACCTCCAGGGATGGTGAATCCATCACCTCCCTGGGAAGGCTGTTCCAGTGCCTCACCACTCTTCCTGTAAAGAGCTGCTTCCTAATTCCTAACCTAAACCTCCTCTGCTTCAACTTCAGACCATTGCCCCTGGTTCTGTCATTAGGCACCAAGGAGAAGAGGGCAACACCCTCTACCCCTCAGGTAGTTGTAGAGGGCAATGAGGTCCTCCCTCAGCCTCCTCTTTCCAAAACTAAACCTGCCCAGCTCCCTCAGCCTCTCCTGATACAACCTGTTCTCTAATCACCTCATGAGCTTGGTAGCTCTCATTTGGACACATTCCAGCATCTCAACATCTTTCCTATCATGAAGGGCCCAGAACTGAGCACAGTACTCAAGATGAGGCCTTACAAGGGCCGAGGACAAGGGCATGATAACTTCACTTCTCCTACTGACCACACTATTCCTGATCCAGGCCAGGATCCTGTTGGCCTTCTGGCTCAAATGAAGCCAGTTATCTATCAGCACCCCCAGGTCCTTTTCTGCTGGGCAGCTTTTGAGCCACTCATCCCCAAGCCTGTAGCATTGCTCAGGGTGGTTGTGACCAAAATGCAGGACCCACACTTGGCCTTCTTGTCCCTGCAAACTGATTGGGTGCTCTCAATCCCCACGGTCCAGGACATCAATGAAGATATTAAACAAGACTGGCCCCAACACTGAGCCCTGAGGGTCACTGCTTGTGACTGGCTGCCAGCCAGATTTCACCCCATTAATCACAGCTCTTTGGGAATGGCCAGCCAGCCAGTGTGTTCAGTGAGCAAAGTTCCAAGGTGCCACTTTGGGAAACAACAAGGAAGTTTCCTTTCACAGAGCCAGCCAAGCAAGAGAGACAGAACCTGCCTACCTGCAGTGCAGCAT
Source organism: Upupa epops (assembly GCA_013397515.1). Lineage (NCBI taxonomy): Eukaryota > Metazoa > Chordata > Aves > Bucerotiformes > Upupidae > Upupa > Upupa epops. The sequence goes on from VZRI01006867.1 coordinate 977,375, forward strand.
AGCATCCCTTGCCAGCAGCCATGCTGTGACCCTCCTACCGGGCAACTGCCCTCTAAACCCACAAAGTAGCAGAAGAAAGATGTAATGTGTGCAAATGGAAAATCCAGCTTTGCTCACATCTCCTTCTAGGCACTGAGAGATTTTGTCTATAACTGAGCTAACTGCAGAGATCCCAAGGGATAATGACAACGTCCTTAGCAGCCACGGCTGTTGACAGTTATTGAACGCAGGTGAGTGACTCCTCGCTCTCCCATTGCACACTCCCACACCAGCTCAAATCAAACCTGATCAGTAAACCCCCTCACTGCATCCCTGCGTAGGGATGAGCTGCTCAAGCTCTCCTGTGTGAACAGCAGCTCTGCTCTTAAGCCGACTGCACCCACTTTTCGAGAGAGCCTGGGACCTTCAAAGATGAAGTAAAAATATTTTTAAGGAGGAGTTTTGACTCACACAGACTCCACGTGCGGGTCCCTGCAGGGACTGGTACTCACTGGAATGCCGCCAGAAGGCACAGAGGAGTTGAGGGGGTTATTTATCATGGCAAACTCTCCACAAAGAGGAATGCTGAGACCTACAGCACTTTCATGAGGGCTGACAGTGCTACCCACAACTGACCAGGTCTTCCAGCAAGGGAGTGCAGGTAAGGGCTCTCTTCTACTCAGATGTCTGATCCTAAACATGTGTTTTGTCAAAGATGTTTTGAGAATCCCAGAAAGTGTTTGTTAAAGGAATCATAAGAGGAGATGCAAGAACAAGAAGATAACACTCTCCAAGAAACAAGCAACCAGGAATGGGAAACCCATCCAAGTAACCACCCAGCATCTGTTCCAGCACCCTGAAACTGGGAGTCAAAGTGTGTAGGGAGATGCGGAGATCCAAGTGGGTCTGTGATGGATCATGTAGGTGCAAACAGATTTAACTCAGGGACTATCTACATCTCACCTCTTCCCTAACACCCACCCCGTGCCAGGGCACAGTCTGACAGCCTAGGAAAAGAGAATCCTGTGGCCTTCAACCCAGCTTGGCTCATCTAGTTATATTTGTCATTTTGTCCAATTTAATGTGGGTCACTGGCACGCAGCCACTGCCCTGCCTCTGCACAAAGTCCAGTGGGTCAGGCAAAACTGCCAGTGGTTGGCCAGGTGCAAACTCCACCACCGGACTTTGCACCAAGGCACACGTTTCCTCATTCATTCACCAAACTGCCAGTGGAGTAAGTCTCTGGCAGATGAGGGCAGCAGTGTGTGGGGACATGTCTGCTGCTCCAGCTCCATTCATGCTGCCTGTACCACCTCAGCTGATGAACAAGCAGTTCCAAATCTTTTCTCCCTGCACTGCACACACAGGTGCCGTCCTCTGCTGCTCTTCTGCTGCAAAGAACTCACCCAGAGCAAAGGATTTCCATCCACCCCCAGCACCTGGGGAACCCGTACATTGAAAAAACACTACATCTCAGGGAATCTCCCCATGCAGACAGCACGGGCCGCTCCTCTTCAAACACAAGCCCTAGAAACACATCTGTGCATTGAAGGAGAATCCCAGTCTAATTCTCTGAAGACACATTTTGGTTACCCTGGCAGCTGTAACAGAGATGGAGGATGAAATCAGATCAGGGCAAAGTGGATAGTTTCATAATGGCTTCAAATAAGATTAAACTCTACTTGCTTACAGGAAGAAAACAATTTAGTCTGGGTGGTTCCAGGAGCCCTGGGTCCCACCAGGCACACTTGTCCCAAGCACAGGGACATCTCACCAGTGTACATGACACTTTCAAGCCCCTCATGAGGCTCCAGAGCTGTGGTTCAAAGCAGAACATTAAACACCATTTGACCAGGTACATCTTCTCCGCAAGCCTCAACTCAGCATCCAGCAGAGTGAGGCCCAAAAATGCTCAGGGAATCATAGCTTGGCCAGTGCTACTGGCCACGATGTCTCTGAAAGACAAGGGCTGTATGTGGTAGAGGGCTGCTCTGTGCAGACGTGCCAAGGGAGCCACAATTAGAATGGGAACATTTTCATTAATATTGCTGGGCTGCTGCAAGTTGTCAGAGTGAGCCTCTGATTTGCAAAAATTGATTACCAAGTTCAACCGAAACCCTCTAAACTCCCATTAATTCTGCAGTTGCAGAAATTTCCTCCTCCACAGAACATTTAACATTAAAAAGCATGTGATCAACAAGATAAAAATAAATTGGAAAGCGGCTGCCGGGCTCTCGCTTGCCGTGGTGAGGCAGCGAGGGCCAGCGGAGGCAGATGAGGACTCAGGGCCCTGGGGGAAGGTGGCATCGCCTGGCTCTGCACAATCCCTGGTGCTGTAGGATTTCATCTCCTTCACTCCTCGGTGCCTCCTGCCCATCAGTAAAGGGATTTCCCGCTCCAGGGCCTCGTTCCCCTGGGGCCACGCCGGTGGAAGGTGGCAGAGCATCGCAGCCCCATCTCCTTTGCAATTGGACACTGGGCTGCCGCAGCGCAGAGGTTAATCCGACCGCTCCAAGCGTGCGGGGAGAGGGAGGGGGAAGTAGGTCGCCGGCTGCGCTTCCTGCGCTGGTTGCATAAGGAGCAACGACGCTGCTCCCAGTGTCTGCTGGCTCCCAGTGCCCCTGCCAGTCCCAGTGTGAGCAACACCCCAGGGCTCCCTGTGTGGCACGATGCTTGGGCAGCAGTAAAGCCTCTGAGAGGGTTTGAAATGTGAGCAGGAAGGGAGGAGAAGGAGCTGCTCCCCGTGGGCCGTTGGCAGCTCTGCTTGTCCTTGGCCTCAGCAGAAGCCCCTAGCAGAGCCCGGCTCAGCCTCATGTGAGCTCTGGGCTGGCTTCCGCAGCCATTCCTGTGCTAAGAGAGCTGCAAAGGTGTTTTATTTTAAGCTGAAGACTTTATTCATAATCCGGTCTTCTGTAGATTTAAAAGGGGCACCTGTATGAGGATCTCAATGGCACCGGGCACCATTGGCTCCTGTTGGCTGTTCCTTCTCTAATTAGAAGTCTTTCTGTAGCACCAGACAGCAACACAGAGAAAATGAGAAAACCCTGGCAAACAGGAATAAAGGTTCACTTGCACCAAGACCACTTTAGCTACACTGTACATGTGCCAGTCTGTGGAAGCACAAATCCCAGAGGTAGGAGGGTTCCGGCTCTGCTGATCACCAGAGAGGGTGGCTGGACCATGCCCACAGGTCTGGGTGCGATGAAGACCCCAGTGGTGAGGCATGCACCTACATGGCAAGGAGCCACACTCCCATTTCACTATTTTTAAAGCAGCTGGTTTGCTGCTTGCTTCAGCCTTCTGCAAACCTACAGAGCAAAGTCTGAGCCTGGCACCGCCGTGGTTTAATTCGGGGATCCTGCTCGGCTCTTCCCTCACGCTGACGCCAGCAGGAACTGTGTGCACGAGCTTAAAGGGGAAAGCAGGGTCTGAGCAGGGCTGCAGCTGTAACACAGCCAGGGAACTGCTTCTCCTTCCTTTCATCGCATCAAACCCAAAAAGGCTGAACAGGAGCAAGTTCCCCGGACAAAGGGATTTGAGCATTCGCCCGCAGGGTGGTTCTTTTGCCTAAATTAGACTCTAGCTCATGTGATCCTTGCGCTGCTGCAATGGGGAGCACAAATCCGGGGTTGCTAGAAGCCCACTGGCGGCTCTGCGGAGTTCCCAGGGCAGGTGCTGCTCCGCACTGAAGTATCTGGTGCTGTGGGGCTGGCTCTGCCAGCACTGGGCAGATCAAGTTACCCCAGCTTTAGCCGGAAGAGGAGAGAGAGGTGGGGAAAGAAAGAAAAAAGGTTGGTGATGGAAAAATCTGTCAGAGATTTCTCGAACATGCGCTGAGAGGCTGGCAGGTTGTGGGGCTGGGAGCTCCAGCCAGAGCAGTGGCTGAGCAGAGCAGCTCCTCGCTCCCCATGAACGTGTTGTACCCTGTAATGTCAAAAGCATCTGTTTGAACGGCTGAGACGTGACAACACACGCATATAAGATGGTACCCTGAGGAAAAATACTATGTCCAAATAAGCAGCTCAGGCTGAACACCCAGTCACTGCACCGGGAAACTGGCTGTTGGCTGGCCCATGAGTGGGGATTTTCAACAGTTCCTCTGCTGAGCAAACACACAAACAAGAGATCGATAGGAATAAATTAAAACAGCACAGACAGCAGCAGAGACGGCTCTGCACCCCCAAGAGACTGCACAAACCTCTGCTTTCCCCATCCCCAGCCTCAGCATGCGTAAGACTGACTCATTTTTACTGCAGAAGTTGTAGGGCACGGAATGATTTAGCGCAGCTCAGAGCAGGTTAAACCTGAGAGCAGGCAGTGCACAGCCCCAGTGTGCAGGTGCTCACACAGGGTTGATGGAGGCATGGACTGACTTGTGCTTAAGAAGACTGACCGAGAGTCGAAAGGCAGCATGGTATGACCACGTCCCAAGGCTCTGCAGCACCCCAGGACTGAAGGACAAGGATGCAGGAGAAGAGCAGCAGCAGGGAAGCTGCACAACATCACAGGCAGAGCAACAAGAGAGGACAGCAGGGGAGCAGGACAGAAGCCAGGAAAGCATGGCATTGTGAGGAGAACAGCAAGAAGGGCCAGAAGGCTGGGCATGACAGCACAGGGACAACCACAGAGCAGAGGAACATTAAACAGAGGTCCCAAAAAGGAAAGTGTGGAGGAAAACGAGTGAAAAAGCTGTAGCAGGGTCTGTTTTGGCAGAACAGCAAAGGCGGCACCACAAGCTGCTCCTGAACAGCAGTGAGTTTTTCCTGATGTGCAGGATGAAAGGGTCCACAGCCAGAGACTCATCCTGCATGGCTGAGCCAAAAGGATGGTAGAGACATTGGCTCTGACAGTCAGGAGTGGAGAAGAGGTGCTGGTGGGAGGAACAAGCCTGTTAGTACCCATTTCAGGTCACTGTACACGAAGCTGACACCACTGTCCTCACTGCTGACCTCAGCTCCCCAGGTATAGAGGATCCACTGGCCCTGACCCCAGTGCTTGCAGTATTTGTTGAAGCACAGTTTGTCTAGAGACGTTTAGTGCTGTGCGACAGCCTGCAAGCCAAGCACAGCTGTGTTCCCCAGACTTGTACGACAGACAACATGGTAGTGCAGGAACCTGTAAATACATCTTCTCACCAGAGGGGCCACTGACTAACAAACTGGTGCAAGAGGAGCCCAGAGGCTTACATCAGGAACAACTACCTCTGCGTTAAATACAAATAATTCCAAAAGACAAACATTTTTTACTCCAGATTTTTCATTTCCCACAAAACAGAAAGAGCTGGAACAGGGAGGCCAGAGGATGAGGGTCCTGCACAGCTGCTGAGCCAGCCCTCTCCTCCTGGGAGCTGGTGGCAGGACATTGCAAACAGCACTGATAAAAGCTCTTGTATTAAGGAAAAAGCAATCATTGATAGCTTTTTGGTTCACAGAGACTCACAGCACACTGCAACCTCTCACTCTGCATGTTAAGAAGGTGACACGAGGGGGAGGAGGGAGATTTATTGCAGCTCCCGTCATAAAGCGACCTGCTTTCCCGCACAGCACTTCCCAGATGGCTGCTGCACATGGGGAGTTTCTAAGGGTGATCTGAAGGCTGGTGTTTGCCAGTCTCTCCACACTGTACCGGCATTATGGAGCCCAGCTAGAAACGGAGGAGCTCTGACATTCACTCTCTCCCCGGTTGCTAGGTGAGAACAGTTTCTCGACTATTTTAGTAAAAGGACTGAAATTATACAAGCGAAGAAAGGCCCACTGCAGCAGAGCCCATTAGAGTCCCCCAGCTGCACACGGCAGACCGGAGCCAGCGACGGAAAACGCTCACAAATAACAGTTTCGGACGCAGATGCAGTTTTTAACAAGCCAGCAATTTGCTTCTCACGGATTCCCTCGCCAGCCTCCCAACTTGTGCCTAACGAGACCGTTCCCATGCAGGGCAGCTCCAAACACTCACAAGCATTAGGCAACGCAACAGCCGGCTCCAGGAGGGACCATGGTTTAGGTCATCTGATTCATCCAGCCTTTTCTAACCTAGCAATTAGCGTCACATAACATACTCAGGGGATTAGAATGAAGAGGATATGAAGCAGCACAAGTTTAAAGCTCGAAGTGCAGCTCCCACTGACCATCCTCACACCAGCAGCACCTCACCAGTTGGCTACTAGCCCCTGGGCTTCCCAACAGCCCTTTGGAAACAGGGCAAGGCCACTAGGTGTGCACAGACCACCTCTGAGGGCTCGCTGGGGTTCTGGCTCTTCCCCAAAATCCAACAGCCCCCTGTGCTGAGGCAGAGCCTCGGGGTGAGATGTTCAGGGACAGGGGCACCCACGGCACCATCAGTGGCAGCTGTTCCATGGGTCTGGCTACTTGTTAAATAAGTACATCCTAAGGTCTAAATAAATTGTGGGGTCAGCAACACAAAACCTCAGCAACCTGCTGCCTGGGTAGGAAGGGATCGAGACAGCTGTGGAACATCCCACATCAGGGAGCTGGATGGATGGACTGCCCTGGGCTCCCCTTACACCCACTTTACTATTCAAGAATTTAAAAGCATGGCATTGCTTTCATTATTTTTTTTAAGCACAAGATACAAAGAATTTCAGGACTTTCATATTTGCTGGGCTCTCAGGCCACAGTTTCCAGTTTCTCTTCCCAGTTGCCCCTCTCCAGCCCTGAGCTGAGATGACCATCACGTCCCAGGAGGCCACCAGAGATGCCAATGATGCCGCTGTTTTTTCTAACCACACAGGAAGCTGTTCTTTTCCATCTCCAGAACAGGAGGCTCCTCTCACTCTGTACTTTGCCCCACAGCAGGTCCTGTATCTCCACCACTGCATGCCTGGCCAAGGCAGCAGAGTCTGCTCTAACATTTGGCTCAACTCAAACAACTGCAGCAACAACAAACTATCAAGTGATGCTGAGAAATCCCATGACCTGAAGCCACAATGCTGCTAGACCACACGCCCGGTCACTCCTCCCAGCCTGTCCAGGGGAGGACCAGGTTACAGCTTGGCTGCAAGGACCGATGGAGAAGGCAGCTCGCCATCACTGTTTGACCAGCACTGGGTTTAAACAGCGACTGACCCACCAAAAATCCCCTTCTGCAGCACTTTCAGCTGCTTGCAAACCCTCCTGCCTCCTGCTGCTCCCTCCTTGGGGTAGATTTGCTCTGGTGTGCAAATAGCTCAGCTTAAGAGCTGCCAGAGATGTGACATCCTTTGTGACACAGTGCTTCAGAATGAGGATTTCTCTTGTGTTTGGGGAGCTTAGGACAAGTGAGTTGTTTGATTACTGTCTAAAGCTGCTGAGTTGAGGGCTGGGAAGCCCTGCAAACTCTACATGGCCATGGGAGTGAGCAGCAGCGCAAGGAGGGCTCCGGTACCTCTGGTTTTTACAGTACATTTATTCAAGCCTGGCTATCACCCAGCAATGGAATGGCCTGCATGAAACTGAGCTTCTCTTATGTGCATGGCTTTTGTCCCCCAACACCCCCCCCCCCCCCCACCTTGACTTCTCACACAAGCTCAAGGAGCAGCATTGAAAGTCAATGGTTTGGAGGCACCAAATCACAGCATCAACCCTGCAAAACAGGTTCCAGGGTATCCTCACCTCTCCTAAGTGGATCCTCAGACAGACCTTCTGCACCCACAGAAGTGACGGAGCACCCAGATCTGCAGTTTTGACCCAGATGTGACTGAGCCTTTCCAGCTGCCATGGGGAGCTCTGAGAGGCCAAAATTAACCCGCAGCACTTGGAGATTTGTACTGAGTTCTAACTCTCCCAGGTCTGGAAACCAGAGGTCCACCTCTAGCTAAGGGTCACTCAAGTGACAGCCGGACTCTTAGAGAACCTGATTGGTCTGTTAGTGGATATGACAGATTCTGCACCCTTGTCTGTGCCTGTACTTCACAGCTGACCTTTGAGGGGCATTACCTGATCCAGAATGCACAACACGGAGCAATAGAGAAGCCTGGTCACTGGAGGTGGGGAGTGCTCGGCCCTGTGCCGACAGTCTGGTGCCGTTGAGTCAGCCCATGACTCAGCCCCAGCTCAGCGCTGCAGGCTCCAGTGCCAGGAAGAATGTTGCTGCACCCCACTCTGCGCCAGCCGCCCGTGCCCATCTCTCCTGCTACCTCCCCACAGGTGGCTCCCCAGCAGGACTGTCCCCTTCTCCCTGATGTCTCCACAGGATGCTGCTCTGCCTCCTTCTCAATAGCACAATTTTCTGATATATCTTTTTTTTCCTAAATCCTTTCGGCACAGCGCACAAACAAGAAGCCGCACGAAGCCTCACGAGCTGGGAAAAAGCTGACTGTGCTAGCTCAGTAGCTGCCAGGCAGCACGTAGGCTCTGGGCAATGTCTGTGGATGTGGGGAGATGCTGCATGAGTGAAAGGAGAAGGAAGGAGGAGAAGTTTCAGGCAGGGAGATGCTGTTCCCACAGCTCTGGATCTGTGACACGCACAGTCTGCAGCCTCACAGCTCTAAGCATTTCTATATTTCTTTTATCCTAGAGGCAGTTTATTTAGTTAACTCTCAGGAACCCAAGTGCCAAAATTATTGCTCTAGAAACCATTTCAAATAAGATCATTATAAAAGATTTAGAACCAAACCCACCCTACTCAAACCACACACTAGCACAGTTCTGGCCAGCAGCACCATCCACAGCCAAAGCTCATCTCTGCAGGGAATAAACTGGGAGCACTTGCTCAGGACTGGGGCACAGTGACAGCAGGCTGTTGCAAATAAAACCAGATCAAGAATAAAATTGCTTACTCGCCAGCTTTCTGAACACCTCAGCACTCTGCATGCTCTGAGGGAAAGGGCTGAAGAGCAGGGTGAAAGTGAGGGCGGGTAAGCTGCCCCACTCCAGCAGTGGGATGATCTCTGATCCCAAAACACACTGCTCAGGAAAACAAGTCACTGCAGGATAAGGAATCACACTGGGTTTTAAACATATAAAGAGGGGGAAAATACATCCCACTGAGGCAAAAAGAGAGCTCTCCAAGCTTCCAGCTCCTACACCCTTACAATAAAGCTCCACGTGGCTGTGGAATACCCTCACAGAACTCCCCCCAACCACACACAGCCTGTGCACAGCGGCTCAGGCAGCTCCACCGTGTTACATAAATCATCTAAGGTCAACCCCGCAACTGGCACAGCCAATGTCGATGTTGCAATCCCACTTCTCACAAGAGCTGAAGTCAAAAGTTTAACAGAATGAGACAAAGCAGTCTCCCTCTTTTCCAGGGCCGGGGGCAAGTGGTGTTTCTGTGAGGTGGGTGTGCTGCAGCCCCTTTGTTTTGAGGCAAAAGCCCATCATCCTCCAGCAGCCTGCAAGCCATCATGCTTTAGCGTGCACTGTCTGACCTGCTTCATTAGAAGAATGCCGTTGATTACATGGGCACCAGCTTGGGGCCACCCCTCCACCTCCGTGTGATGTGGGCAACTCCTGTGCACCTAACAACACGCCTCTGCTTGCTGAGAGAGCCCTGAGCCAGGCCAAGAAACAGAAGGCCTTGAAATACCCCTATGCAAGATGCCACCAGGTGAATTACATGCTTAGGATGGTGGCAGAGCTAAAACACAAAGTGGAGAGGTTGAGAAGCATCAGGGAGAGTGAGAGCAAGATCGACTGGTGGAGCCACTCTCTGAGGGAAAGACAGCAAGCTGAGGCTTCACATAAATCACACAAATCAGAGGAGCCCCTCCCCTCTTGTCACCAGGACATAGGAGGGGATCCCAGAGAAGTGGGGGGAATGGAAATAGGTCTGTGCTCGAAGAAGCAGGCAAATCCCTTCCTAGTCTCCCCCACCCTCCCAATTGACCTTGCAGAACATGTATGGGAGAAGTCATAGTGTTGTCATAGAGACGTCACAGTGTCATCATAGAGTCATCATAGTGACGTCATGGAATCATAGAGATGCCATAATGATGTCATACAGTCATCCCTGAATCGTCATAGAGATGTCACAGAGTTATCACAGGGTCGTCAGGGAATCATAGAGAGTCATAGTGGCGTCATAGTGTTGTCATGGAGTTGTCACGGAGTCGTCATAGTGACGTCATACAGTTGTCATGGAGACATCATAGAGGCATTATGGAATCAGAAACATCATTGAGTTGTCATAGAGTGGTCACAGAGTCATAACGGAGTTGCCATGGAGACATCATAGAGTCAACATACCATCGTCATAGGGTCGTCATGGAATCATAGAGTAGTCATAGTGATGTCATACAGTTGTCACAGAATCATCTTAGAGACATCATAGTGTCGTCATTGAGGAGTCATATTGTCGTCATAAGAGTCGTCATAGAGACACCACGGAATCATAGAGATGTCATAGTGACGTCATACAGTCGTCACTGAATCATCATAGAGATGTCATAGTATTGTCAGGGAATCAGAGACGTCATAATGACATCATAGTGACATCATACAGTCATCATAGAGACATCATAGAGGCGTATGGGGTTGTGCAGGAAGAGCTGGCAGATGGAGAGGAGAATGACTTGCCCAGGCCTGAAGTGCCAGAAAGGCCAAATTGCTACAGACCTGCCATCACAACTGGCCCTAAAAAGAGAAGTAGATGGGTCATTGTGATGGGTGCCTCTCGCCTGAGGGGGGCAGAGGACCCAAGTGTGTGTCCAGACCCACTTCACAGAGAGGTTTGCTGCCTCCCTGGGGTAGGGGTCAGGGATGTGATGGACAAATGTCCCATCTAGTAAACCCCTCTGATTATGACCTCATTAGTTTTTCAGGTGGGCAGTGATGAGGTTACCAGGGGAAGCCCAAAATCAATTAGAAGAGACTTTAGAGCCCTGAGGCGGCTGCTTAAAGGATCAGGAGTGCAAGTTATTTTCTCCTCTATCCCTTCAGTGGCCATCACAAATGAAGATATGAACAGAAAGAGCCTTCAGGTGAACTCAAGACTGGTGCTACAGTCAGGGCTTTGGGTTTTTCAATCACTGGCTTCTATACGATATGCCTCGCCTGCAAAGAGCAGGTGGTACGCACCTGTCCCAGACAGGGTACAGGATTTGGGGGCAGGAGTTAGCAGGGGTCATTGCCAGAGCTTTGAACTAGATATGAAGAGGGAAGGGGAGACAACTGGCCTTGCTAGTGAGAACTCTGAGTGTAGTAACCCAACACTTGTGGGGCAGTGTGGCATCACAGATAATCAGGAGATCTGCCACCCCTCAACACTGAAAACTACTCGGCTCCCTCTCTGAAATGTTTATACACCAAAGCACGCAGCATGGACAATAAACAGGAGGAGCTGGCGGCTGTTGTGCAACAGGAAAACNCGGCTGTTGTGCAACAGGAAAACTCTGATAGGGTGAC
>VZRI01006868.1:294-14829 GCA_013397515.1 Upupa epops
CCCTGGGCAGCCTGTTCCAATATCTGACTGTTCCGTCGCTAAAGAATTTCTTCATAATATCTAATCCAAACCTCCCCTGAGGCAACTTGAGGCCATTTCCTCTGGTCCTGTCATTATTCACTCTGGAGAAGGGGCTAACACCCTCCTCTCTACAGCCTAATTTCAGCAGTGGTAGAAACCAATGAGATCTCTCTTCAGCCTCCTCTTCTCCAAACTAAACATACCCAGCTCCCTCAATCCCTCCTCAAATGATTTGTTCTCTAGACCACTCACAAGCTCGGTAGCTTTGCTCTGCATAGGTTCCAGCACCTCAATGTCTTTACAGTAAGTGGCCCAGAACTGAACCCAGTACTCGAGCTAAGGCCTCACCAGTGCAGCACAAAGACATAACTTCCCTACTCCTTCTGGCCATTCTACTCCTGATACAAGCCAGGATTCTGTTGGCCCTCTTAGCCATCAGGGCACACTGCTGGCTCATAGTAAACTGGCTGTCCACTACCACCCCCAGGTCCTTTTCTCCTGAACAGCTTTCCAGCCACTCTTCCCCAAGTCTGTAGTGTTGCTTGGGGTTGTTGTGACCCAATTGGCCTTGGCCCATAGGTCCAACCTGTACAGGTCCCTCTACAGAATCTTCCAACTCTCAAGCAGATCAACACTCCCACACAATTTGGTGTGAGGGAAACCACTGTCAACTAGATTTCAGCCTATTCATCATGACTGTCAGGGCAAGACCATCCAGCCAATTTTTTAGGCAGTGAAGGTTTCATTTGTCTATGCCATGATTCACCAGATTCTCCTGGAGAATGCTGTTGGAGCCTGTGTCAAAGTCCAGGTAGATAATGTCCGCAGTCTTCCCCACATCCAGAAGGCGAGTGACATGATCACAAAAAGAGATCAGGAGGTTCAGCAAGATGTCCCATTTACAAAGACCCCCTAGTCTTAGGAGCAGATGGCCCTGGCCCTGCCTGGCTTCAGGAGCTGCTCTTTGTCAGACATGCCAAGATGGTTTGTACAGCAGGAGCATTTTAGCATGCTGTTCACACACTATTTGTTTACTCCTTGGCCACATACCATGTAGTTACAAACTTCGAATTTGCATATAAAATGGGACTTTAGCAGCTCTTCTCCAAACATAATTTGGAAATAAATGGATTTACTCTAAGTAGCGAAAATTTCTCTGTGAGCATTGCTCAGAGGCTTTGACTCACCTGCACAGCTCGGGAGACCCATATCAGGACAATAATCCTATTTCCATCTAGCACAGTGCTCGATTTCCCCACACAAAGCAGGGATATTTCACACTGCTTCGTTTACACAAAGTGAAAACAAATTTATTTGTATTGTTATAACCTGCAGCGTGAGGCTTTCCTCATGAATGAGAAAGGCAAAATTACTCAATTTGTGTATTGGATGTGTGTGTCCTTTGAGCTATTTCTTGGCTTTCATTGTGAAAGAGGTGAAGTGGTGAAAGCTCAAGAGTCAGGAGAAGGTCATTTTGATGTTGTCTTTAATAACAACTTCTACTCTTGCTGTAGCTCTAGCAGCCCTTCTGTGTTCTGGAGGGAGGGGTAGAAAACAGTGGCTGCAGATCAATCTTTTCCTGTCAAATCTAGATAATATTTTATTTACAGAAAGAAATAACAGCTCACAACATACACTGGAAGCTGGGCGCTTCCTAATTTGAGGAGAGCAGAGCAATTTCACAGGACATTTGGATTACTAATGTAGAAGTTAATGAAAACAAGCCCTTAAAAATAGGCACCACAGTGAGTCAGCATTTCAGATATTCTGGGACTGAATAATTTATTGTTTTCATCACCATGTTGCCAAAAGAAAAACACACTCCTGTGCCCTTTGCAAAATAAATACATTTTTCTCAGAAAATTAACATCGACAGAATCCTGGCGTGGCAAAACTGAAAGGTAACCACTTGGAAAGGACAAGAGCAAAGTAAATTAAAATTTCATCAATTGGCCAGTGAGTTCCATCTGGCAGCTGGATCTGCTATTAGTCCATTTCCTGATGTGTTTGAACTTGCCTCCTGAACTAACCAGAGAAGGTCATGCGAAGTGTCAGTGGTCAAAACCACTGGAAATACAGAGCTCTGCTCTGGCTTTCAGATCATTCATCAACCAACAGTGGCTTCTAAAAGAAAAATTCCACAGCTATGGGTTTGATCATTTGCACAGTTTGCACAGGTTTTAAAAAGAGTGTAGGCAAAACAGACCGTGTATTTTCAGCTGGCCAAAGCATCCTCCTATCTCTATGTAGCAGCAATTTAAGTTGTAATCTACTGGTTCCAAATCTACCGAGGAATAAGCAAACTTCATCCTTAATAGCACCACCTTGTTAAGGGCATGGAGAATAAATCTCATGAAGAGTGACTGAAGGAGCTGGGGCTATTTAGTTTGAAGAAGAGGAGGCTGAAGGGAGACCTCATTGCTCTGTACAACTATCTGAAGGGACACTGTATAGACACGGGTGCTGGTCTTTTCTCACAGGTTGCTAGTGTTAGAAAAATAGGGAAGGGCTTCAAGCTGCACCAAGGGAGGGACATTAGAAACGTATTTTCACAGCAAGAGCAGTCAGAACTTGGAACAGGCTGCCCAGGGAGGAGGTTGAGTCAGCATCCCTAGAAGATATTTAGATGTGGTATTGGGGGTTCTGGTTTAGGGGTGAACTTGGTAGAGCAGTGTTGATGATTGAACTTAATGATCCTAAGGGTCTTTTTCAATGTCAGTGATTATGATTTCATGATTCTATGTTTCTATGATTCTATGATTCTATAATTCTATGATTCTATGATTCTATGATTCCATGATCAAGGTGTGTGAAGGAATAGATTTAATCCCTTCCTATCCTGTCATGAAAGGCTAAATTAATGACACCCACCAGAAACAGAAAAGACCACTGGCAGTGTCGTAATGGATGAAGAGATAGGAAAACAGTGATGAGAATTCATATGTCTTCACATGTCTTACTAACTTGCCACTTGTTCATAGTGCTCTTCACATATCACTGCACTGAAATCCTGTAAAGGGTGACACCTTTATGTGACTTGTCTTTGCCTCCTTGCTCCATGAAATAAGCTTTGGTGATGTTCTTTCCCACCTCCAGATCATATCCGGCTTGACTGCATCCACAGCTCCTTTGTCTCACAGCTTCAGTTGGTGAAGAGGTGACCAACAGAGACTCCATTTACTGTGACCATGATGACTTTCATATTGGGGCACCAAGCTCAACAAATGAATTTCATATGAATTAGTGAACACTGCGAATAAAACACTACTATGCTGACATCTAAACTAGTGAAAAATACAGCAACGTAGGGCTATTCTGAATGAGATCAAATATCTACACGTATCTTACAGCTACCTTCCAGAACCTGAAAGGGTTTCTTCTCCAGAAGGCTGGAGAAGATCTGTCCACAAGAGCAGGGAACAATAGCACAAGGGGTCACATGGTTTGAAACTGGAAAAGGGTAGATTGGGAAAAAGTTGCTAAATCTGAGGGTGGTGGATCCCTGGAACAGGCTGCCTTACAGAGATGGCAGACGCCCCATCCCTGGAGCCATTCAAGGTCAGGCTTGATGCAGCTCTGGGCAATCTGTCTAATTAGAGATGTCTCTGCTTGTTGTATGAGTGTTGGACTAGATGGCCTTTGGAGGACCCTTTCAACCCCTGTTTTGACACCTTGTGTCAGTTGCCTGTTTTAGCTACTTCTGGTGAAACTCAAAGAAATCCAGCCAAGGAACAATAAATACAGGAGGACTTCCTACTACCTTTCCAACTCTAAGTGATTGACTTGTGTCACACGGTATGCAGATTTCTGGGCATTTACAAAATTCTAACGCATGATTAATTATCAACAGTTTTTAATATGCCCTAGTAATACGTCCCTATTTGGAATACTGAGACTGCCTTGCTCAAGTAGCTCTCAACGGCTCAGCCCTCAGTCTACAGACTATTCTTACAGATAGACTAAATACTGTACTGCCCTTGACTTTTGGAAGTGTCTTTGCAGACAGACAGCAACAGTTCAGATTCTCCGCTGCCTATCCAAGCATTGCTTCCAGCTGGGGCATCATGTTATCTTGATCAAAAGACTGCTGATAACTTTTTTCCCCAAACCAACAAATTAATTGTTGCAAAAAGCATTGGGTGCAAATCAACTTAATTTACTTTATAAGACACAAATATAAATTTAACTGAGATGTCAATTGGGTACCAATCTCTTTTTATCTTAGAGTATTCTGTATCTCTGTCAATGAGAAAAAAACCCAGCATTGCCATACATGATGCCCTTTTCCTTTTGCTCACCTCATACATTAACTGTGCAGCAGGATTTCAAAGGATAGAATCATAGACTGGTCCAAGTAGGCAGGGACCTCCAAAGGTCATCTAGTCCAACCCCCCTGCAGTGAGCAGGGACATCCTCAACTGGATCAGGTTGCCCAGAGCCTTGTCCAGCCTACCCTTGAATATCCCTAGGGATGGGGCCTCAGCTACCTCCCTGGGCAGCGTGTGCCAGTGTTGAGACCAAGCCTGTTGGTTTCAATTTTTATTTGCTACACAAAATATGATCATTTTTGCAAGACAGAAGATAGCGGATATTTATCACAGTCTGTTCAGAAGGTGAAATAATTGAGCCTTTTTCTTGTGAAGTTATTTCAAAAATGCACAGGAAGGCAGAAAGAAAAGGAACAAAAGGATGCTTGAAGGAATTATTAGTGTTTCTGAATTTATACTTTGAGATATGGACAGTTGAAATGTCCCAGCTATGTGCTTCTCTTCAGTTGGTAGCAGTTTCAAACAGCCCATGGAAGGGTAAGAGGCATGGCTTTAGCCTGCTTGGGTTACTAAGGAGAGAGAATTGCCACAGCATCTCTATTTGCCAAAGCAAAGAGAATGTCTCATTAAAGTATGAATAATGGCTATTTGTGGAGCCACTAATTAGTCATTTTGACAAGAAACTTATCAAATATACATGCTTTTGCCAAGCTGCAGGTTTGTTTATAAAAAAACTGAAAATGAAAAAGGTTCCTTCTCATACCCAACCCTCTACCCACCCCCAAGAGAAAAAAAAAGGCAGAGGAGTCTTTCCATATTCTCTTATCAGATTGTGCCTGATGTGTCTTTAAGAACAATGTTGCTGGAATGGGAGCTCTTGAACATGATCGATGGCTTCTCCAGCTATCAGCAAGGTGAAAACTCAGAGTATTTTTTCCTAGGACTCACAGCTTTAATTTCCACTTTGCTGCAGAATTAATTAGCAACACCACCATACGAGTTTGTATATTTTTCTCACCAGCCCATCATGAAGTGTCACTCAGCAAGCCTTCAGGGCCATGATGGATCGTGGAAATTAGACCCTCCTGACTTCATTTGCTATCAAAGACTGGGATAATTGTCATTAACTTCTCCAAGAAGTGGAGCATCTGCATCCTTGCTCTGGATGTCTGCAGTTTTGCAAAGCAGATTACACAGCAGATGTACAAAGCAGGCTGATTTAGCTTCTTTCCAAGCAGGAAGACAGACACTTTCATTCAGAGCAAGCTGTCTTACTCCTCACGTAGAATAGTCTGAAGGCAGTCAGGTTATGATTCACAAGGTGATGGCAGGTTACTTATTTTTCCTGGATTTCAGTTAGTCCTGGAAACCAGGGACCTATGAATGCTGTCACGGGTTTGTTTGTGTTTTGTTCTGTCGGGGATGGTTTTGGCTGGGTTTGAAAACTTATTTTATGGGTAATTTTTTTGGTTTGTTTGTTTTGATAGGGAGGATCACAGAATCACAGTGTGTCAGAGGTTGGAAGGGACTTCCTAAAGATCGTCTAGTCCAACTCATTCTGCCAGAGCAGGATCCTCTAGATCAGGTCACACAGGATCACATCCAGGCAGGTTTTGAATGACTCCAGAGCAAGGGACTCCACAGCCTCTCTGGGCAGCCTGTGCCAGGGCTCTGTCACCTCACAGAGAAAAAGTGAAATGTGGAACCTCCTCTACTCCATCTTGTACACGTTGCCCTTTCGCCTGCCTCTGGACATCACTGAGAAAAGGCTGGCTTCATCCTCCTGACAGTCATCTTTTCTGCATTTATAAACATTAATGAGGTCACCCCTCAGTTTCCTCTTCTCCACACTGAAGAGACCCAGCATTCTCAGCCTTTCCACATCAGGGAGATGTCCCACTCCATCATCCTCCTGGCTCTGTGCTGGGCTCTTTCAAGCAGTTTCCTGTTCTTCTGGGACTGTGGGGCCCAGAACCAGACACAGTATTCCAGTTGTAGCCTCACCAGGGCAGAGTAGAGGGGGAGAAATACCTCTCTAGGCCTTCTAACCTCTCCCTTTCTAATCCACCCCAGGAAGCTACTGGCCTTGGATACAATGGCATAGTCCTGGCTCATGGTCATCCTTTCATCCATCAGTACTCACAGGTTCCTCACCCCTACACTGCTCTCCAGCGGGTCAGTCTTCATTTTGGTTTTGTTTGGGTTTGTTTGGACTTTTTTTTTCTAGGTAGCCTGTTAGGTGTCTTGATTTTTCACAAGTACCCCGGAATCAGTAGAGTCCTACTGACATTACAACAACAAAAATAACTCCTTTGTCCTTCTGTACTGACAGTTCTTCATCGGTCTTGTTGACCGGTTTCAGCAGGCATTGTCTGCAGCAATACATAATCCACAGGGTTAATTCCAAGCATGGATTTATGCAACAGGATGTGACCACTGCCTTGTGTGAGTCCGTCACCCAGTTGATAACAGAATCAGCTGTGGTCCTTTGGCTACACTTCGGAAGTGTGTGAGTCATAGGATCATAGGATGTTAGGGGTTGGAAGGGACCCAAGAGATCATCGAGTCCAACCCCCCTTGTGGAAACTAGAAAACAAGTCGTATTATTTGTCCCATTTACAACAACCTTGCGTTTGCCAAGGTACCCCCCTCAATGAAGGATCAGATGAACTGATGGAGGCTGTTCTAAGCACAGAGTGCCTTGTACACAACAGAGTTAGCATGTTACTCCCGTGTGGTTTGCTTCTTTACTACCTCAGGATGTGCTTGGGTGCAAATATAAAGATAACTTCTCCTCTTTCTCATGCTTACCCTACCTTCAAAGAGTACCTTTTTCCCTGCAGCAAAACTGCCTGGTTTGTACTAGAAATAGTGATGCCAGCAGGACTAGGGATGTAATTCTCCCCCTATACAGGGCACTGGGGAGGCCTCACCTCAAGTACTGGGGGCAGTTGTGGCCCCTTACTTCAAGAAAAAGATTGAGCAGCTGGATGTGTCTAGAGGAGCAAAGAGGCTGGTGAAGGGACTGGAGTGTAAGTCTGATGAGGAGAGGCTGAGGGAGTTGGGGGTGTTTTTATCTTGGAGAAGAAGACTCAAGGGAGACCTTATTCTTCTCTACAACTACTCAAAGGGAGGTTGCAGTCAGGTGGGTGCCAGGTTCTTCTCCCAGGCAACTAGCCCCAGAATGAAAGGGCAGGGCCTGAGGCTTCCAGAGGAGGGTTAGGTTGGGTATTAGCAAACCCTTCCTCACAGAAAGGGTGATCAGATCATGAAGCAGACTGCACAGAGCACTGGTGGAATCACCATTCCTGGAGGTGTTTAAGGACAGACTGGACATGGCACTTAGTGTCATGGTCTAGATTACTGTGGTGAGGTTAGGTCATAGGCTGGGTTTGATGAGCTCAGAGGTCTTTTCCAGCCTCAGTAACTCTAGGATTCTGTGATAACTGACCTGACATAACCGAACATTTCATACTTTTAAGCACACCTCTAAGAAACTGAGAAACACATGAGAAAAAAAGATTCTCAGTGGTAAAATTATTATCCCATTACACTGAAGACCTGGGGAGAGATGTCCATTTGCCATTTCAGCACAGTTGCAGGACCTTGGAGGACTCTATTTAGGGTCCCTTTACCTGAGTGGTGAGCTGTGAGTGAGGGCAGGTTACTAGATCTGAACTCTAGACTCGTGCAAGCTGCCTGATTAATTCTACAGTGACTTGGTGGTTGGATTTAGGGTGTTGCTATAACTGGGAGTGGAGTTTCTCATATTCTTCAAATGCTAACATTATCCATCCCTGGAGAGGCTGGACAAGGTTCGGGCAACCTGATCTAGCTGATCTCACTGCAAGGGAGTTGGAGTAGATGACTTTTGGAGGTTCCTTTCAACCCAGGCCAGTCTGATTACAAAACAACAGACAGTCCCTTTGCATTAGTCATGTGGTAACGTTCTGGAGAGGGCCAGAATTCACTTGACCATCTCATGTGCACAGTAGAGGAGGTACACAAATACATAGAAAAGCCACCAAGACCTGCTTGCTCTTTCCCAGTGTGGTGGAGCCAACCCATAAACTGGGGTCAAAATGCTGTTTATTTATTTCATTGTTCACAAGATGCAGATTCCCCGTTTTGCTGACTCTCCAGTGTGACATGCAGCACAACCCCAAATGATGTAATAATAACAAATAATAAAACATATAATGATTTATAACTGCAAACATGGACTGAAAATTAACTGGAGTGGTTAGGACAGCTTGAGAGATGCATTCTACTTTAGAAAGACTGGCAAGACATGCGGACTATTAGCTGATGTGAATAAATGGGTGTTGAACTGGAGATTGAGCAGCCAGAACAGTTCTGGATATTGCTTAAGGCTGCAGCCAGGAGCGCAGAACAGTAGGTAAACACAATAACTAGGATGTTGTTTGACGTCTAGAGAAACAAGCAAATAGATTGCTGCTCTGGCCTAGAAGGGAACTTTACAGGTCTTCAAATGTGACTTTTGATTAGCATCTGCATACCAATCCTTTCTGTAAAACAAAAATATTTGTAATTTCAGTGAAAATAATAAGGAAACTTCAGTATCTTTCTCTTATCTGTCGCCCTGTGCAGTATTTAGAGTCTTTTTCCAGCTTCATTGTAAGATCATCGCCACAAATAAAACTCCATTTGACAGACCCTTGGATGTGAAGCCCCAAACTCTTTTCACAGCTGAGATTAGTGTCTTCCACTGCAGGACTCTTGCACACTTCACAGGTACTGAGGAAGGAGCACATTTGGGGTAGTTTTATCCATAGTAAGGCTCAAAAAGGTGTGGTAAGTACAGAACAAGCAAAACAGCACAGAGAGACAAGTCTGGCTTTTATTCACACTGCACTCATTAACAAAACTGTGTTTTTTCATCAAGAACCAAGTTCTGTGCAGTCCTCAACAAAAACTCACCAAAGCCACATTTTTGGCTGTAGCTGCTGCGCTGCTCAAGTGCATAAACTGAAACTGAGAAACTACTGAGCACAAACAAGGTACTCAACAAAAATATTTCTATAAGATTAGCCATCCAGAAAAAAGTCCTTCCCTATCCACATTGAGATTTGTTTATGACATTAAATGCACTTGCAAGTCTCCCAGTACCTAGGCATCCCATTAGCTGCATTTTCACGGTGTCCCCTGCCCATTCTAAAACTGATCATGTCCAATAAGCTTCCCAGTAGGAGCCAAAGCAAACCCCCACAGATACGAATAAAAAGCTGGCAGCCTTATATTGCATGCATCATCACAGCATCAGCAGCTGCTTCCTCATTCAGATGCAAAGCAGTAAATTCAGGAGGGCTGCTACACACATATCATGTGATTGGGAGGAAAACGGAAAGAAGACTGAGGATGAAAAACGAGATGCTGACCAGCATAAAGTTACACCTAAGAGAGCTTCAACAGCGTGGTGATGGCTTTACATTTTGTGGAATTTAGTAATGCTTGAAGAATGCCCACATTAGCTGTTCTTTTTGCTCCCAAACCTGTCAACAGCCAGCTGTGAAGCACATTCCTGGTGGAGTCATCATTCCTGGAGGGGTTCAAAAAACCCATAGGTGTGGCACTAGAAAAATATGGTTTAGTGGGCACAGCAGCATTGGACTTAAGGATCTTGTAAGTCTCTTCCAACCTTAATGATTCTACGATTGTATGATTATACCATAGGCTTCTAGGTCAGCTGCCCTACAAAGTAGAGAAATTTTCTATAAAGAGAGATCCTCCTCTCACTCATCTAGAAACCTGTCTTGTCATTGTGTTTGTGCAGCATGATGTAGCTACAGCAGATCAAATAGTCTAACAGTTTCTATATTCTGTCAATTTATAGACACACTGCAGAAGACCTGGTCATTTTGCATTACAGAATTACAGACCGACGAACAAAACACAGGTACTGCTGTCATGTTTCTGTGTGATGTGCATCTATTCTAGTAACACATTTTACGGTGCAGATTTATTGTAGTGATAGGATGAGGGGAAATGGCTTTAAACTACAGAAGGGCACGTTTAGATTAGACGTTATGAAGAAATTCTTTACTGCAAGGGTACTGAAGCACTGGAACAGGTTGCTCAAAGAAGTTGTCACTGCCTCCTACCTGGAAGTGTTCAAGGCCAGGTTGGATGAGGACTTGACCTGGTCTAGTGGGAGGTGTCCCTGCACATGGCAGGGTATTGTAACGGTGATCTTTAAGGTCACTTCAACTCAAACCATTCTATGATTCCTTCTCAGTAGGTTTACAGGACCATTTTGACACCGGCAAGAATGACAGAGGAGAAGTATCTGTCACACTATCCAAAATGTTTTCTGCAGGTGCTTTTACCTGAGAAAAATCTAAAGTCAAGGCTTTTACTCAAAGGAAGTTGCATCCCCTTTGCACTCAAATGTCTGACACAAGACTATAACCTACTCGGGCAACTCAGCTGAGCATGCATGCTCTGATAAGGGGCAATTTTCATCTCTTGTCCTCTTTTCCTATAGCTACTTAATAAGGGTAGAGGTAAAACATCACAGCCAGTGGAGACTGAATTTTGCTAAACAGCGATGAAACCAATGGTTTTGGGGGCTGGGGAATATTATAAAATACTGTCCCCAGCCGCCCAAGTGACCTCACTAACAAGAGGAGTGGGATATTGGGGTGGTGTTATTACCATCTAAGAAAGAGAGTAAACTTCACCAAATTCCAAATGACCTCTGCACAGCAGTTGTGAAACCTGCCTACATTCAGGCACTCATCAATGAGATCCCATTGGTGCTCCTATTTCATCAGCTGTTTCAACACCTTAAACCATTGAGAAAAAAGAGCCCCTGCCACACTCCAACCTCTTCATGTTACAATGTGGGAACCATTTCAGTCCAGAAAACCTAAACCATAGAGCAAATTGTAACAGCTCCCAAGAGCAAAATCTCTCTGGTCAACAACCAAAGGACCAAGGGTGGAGAAATAAATGACAAGAAAAGGCCCTGGCAATAGGAATTCCAAAAGCTGCAGTTCAGTCTGCTGACGTTATTCTGAGGCTAACCCAAGTATTTTCAAAATGCAGCACTCCAGGTTCTTTCTGTCTTGGTTCTTCCTCTTAATCTTGTCTTGGACCTGATCACCAGGATCAACCAATGGTATTAACAGTAAGCCAGGTGAGATCTCAGGTAAACCAAGGACATAAAAATCTGGACCAGGTGTGAAAACAGGCATTAGGAAATTCCATTTCTCCTGTTGTTGTTGTTGTGCAGGAGGGAAGAGGGGATATCATAGAATCATAGAATGATCATGGCTGGAAAGGAACTCCAGGATCATGAAGTCCAACTTTCATGGCACCATCTGCCTAACCCCTCGACCATGGCCTCAAGTGCTCTATCTACTCATTTTTTTAAACACCTCCAGGGACAGTGATTCCACCACTTCCCCGGGCAGCCTGTTCCAGTGCCCAACCACTCTCTCAGGAAAGAATTCTTTCTAATATCCAATCTGAACCTCCCCTGATGCACCTTGAGAGTATTTCCTCTTGTCATCAGTAATTTGGGAAAAGAGATCAGCATCAGCTTTTAGGTAGTTGTAGAGAGCTATAAGGTCTTCTCTTCTCTAAAATAAATCCTTAACATTAACATGATTGTTTCCCTGTACCTCAGGCTAAGACCCACCAGAATCCAAACTACAGCAAAGTATTATTTTCTTACTTAGGAAACCCCAAGATCTCACAGAGAAACATGTTAATGACACATGAAGCATCCAAACAGTGCTAAACTTGAGATGAAAATGGAGATTTCTAAAAAGCACGGTGTACGGTGTGCTACAGTTCTGCTGAGTCCAAGCTCTATTCCATTGTTCTCTCATACACTCATATGCATATTTGGTGAGTGTTATTCCATGGCATGCACCTTTACAGCTGTTAATGGTTTATCATGCCTTTCTTGCAGGTTTTACCAGGTCAGTTTACACAAAAGGTACTATAAATCCTCCCTCACTTCACATACTAGATCATATAAGACACCCTGATAAATGTACAGATACAGATATATGAAGGGGAGTGAATGTAATAGGAGATTTAGCACACTACTCATACAGAGACACTATTATTCTTAATCTTGTGATTAATATGGACTGGCACTACTGTACAGATTTATTTTTTACCATATGCTCTCTAATTGTCCTTGCTTCCTCCAGCTCACTTCCCCTTGCACATCTGCAGCCTGCGTCACCTGACACTTGCTCCCTTCAAGAAGACAGGAGAACAATTTCTCAGCTGGACACCACGATGAAGGGAGAATTCCAGCACCCATGTATACAAAGGTTGTTTTAAAACTGAACAAGCAGAGGGTGGCAACTCACTGTCATCAGTGTACTTCATCTGCCTGAGCTCAAATTAGCTGCAATACTGTTTAATTGTGAGTTGCTAACGTGCTGCTTCAAAAACCCAGCTGTTGCCTGAGCAAATGGACCCAGAGAAAATACTTTCAAGTCCAAGAGCAGATGAGCTTGCAGGTGATGTGAAACCACTAGCACAGCTCTCACAGTGATAGGTCGTACTGATTTAAGATCCTTCTGACTGTAAAACTAGGCTACAATATAATTCATTGGAGACTTTGATTAATTTAAAAAAGATTTACACTACAGTTTTAAATGAAGCACAAGTTAATTAAAGTGTCTCCCTACATTACCACAGAAGGCATCTTCTGAGCTATTTTTTGTCCTTGTGGACAAAAGTTCAACAATCTTTACTCTCTGTCTTGAATTAAATATAAGAAAACAAAATACGTATTTGTTAATCAATTTTAAAGCAAGTTACGGATTCTTGCACATTTAAAACATATTTTGAAAAGGAAAAACAATTGGAAACCCTTATACATCTTCTCCTCTTTCTGTTAGTTATAGCTTTTATAAAAACTTCCTTTTTCAATGACAAGCAGTGCCATGATTTTCTATGCAAATGACATTAATGAATTAAAGAATTTGCCTGCATATAAATGAGAAAGCAGTCAGCTTCTGCACCTAACAATAACTTTCATCCTCCACTGTGTACTTTCCTAGGGCTATTTCTCATATTGACAACTTCAATAACTGCTTTATGAAAGATCATTCCTTCATAAGGAACTTCGTCTCTCACAGGAAGGTGAGGGAGGCGCAGCACAAGTCCCAGCAGTGCACTTACTGATGGGGTGTACCAAACAGACACACATCTCTCAGCTCATTCAGAGACCAGGAACATCCCAGTGAGCAGTGTGATGCTGCTTTCTACCTGAGAGTACTCAGGTAGAAAGAGACTTGGGGGTACTAGTGGACCGCAAACTTAGCATGAGTCAGCAATGTGCCCAGCAGGCCAAGATGGCTAACGACATCCTGGCCTGCATCAAGAATGGTGTGGCCAGCAGGGAGAGGGAGGTTCTCCTCCCCTTGTGTTCAGCACTGGTTAGACCGCACCTGCAGTATTGTGTTCAGTTCTGGGCTCCTCAGTTTAGGAAGGATGTTGAGGGGCTGGAACAAGTGCAGAGAAGGGCAACTAGAATGGTAAAGGGGCTGGAAGGTCAGCCCTACGAGGAGAGGCTGATGGAGCTGGGTCTGTTTAGCCTGGAAGAGAGGAGGCTCAGGGGTGACCTTAACTGTCTATAACTACCTAAAAGATGGTTATAGTCAGGTGGGAGTAGGTCTTTTCTCCCTGAACATTGGAGACAGGACAAGGGGTCTTAAGCTACATTGAGGGAGGTTTAGACTTGACATTAGGAAAAGGTTTTTTACTGAAAGAGTATCCGGTTTTGGAACAGGCTGCCCACGGAGCTGGTCGAATCACTGTCTCTGGAGGTGTTCAAGGTTAGGCTGGATGAAGTGCTGAGTGGTATGATCTAGATGTCAGATGTTACGTTTACTTGGGTATTTGGATTTAGGTTGGACTGGATGATCTTTAAGGTCTTTTCCAACCTCATCATTACTGTGATAGTGTTCCTGTGACAGCTACATCCTTGCTGTCTCTGGCCCACATTAGCTAACAGGATCATGTTCACATGGCCTTCATATTCTCCATCTAATGGAACCTGAATAATTAAAAATACAGTGAAAGTCATTAAAGTCTGTACAGAAGCCCATTCTACCATTTTCTGATACCCTTTCATTAAAAACTTGCACAAGCAGATGTATCAAGCTCTTTCTCTAGACGGGCAAATACATTTCTCTCTTTCAACACGGGTGATCATAGAATCAAAGAATCATGGAATGGTTCAGGTTGGAAGGGA
>VZRI01006868.1:15205-27109 GCA_013397515.1 Upupa epops
CAAGGCTGCTCTCAATCTGTTCCCCACCCAGCCTGTCTTTGTGCCTGGGATTGCCTCAACCCCGATGCAGAACCTTGATCTTTGCCTTGTTGAATCTCATGAGGTTGGTGACCTTGTCCGAGTCATTCAGAGAATCACAGAATCACTGAGGCTGAAAAAACCCTCTGAGCTCATCCAGCTCAGCCTATGACCTGACATCATCACAGTGGCTAGACCAGGGCACTAAGGGCCACATCCACTCTGTCATTAAACACCTCCAGGGATAGGAACTCCACCACTGCTCTGGACAGTCCATTCTAGTGTCTGATCACCCTTTCCATGAGGAAGTGCTCCGTAATATCCAGCCAAAAGCATAGGTGTCTTGAAAAGCCACCTGTGATGCCATAACCATAGCCCTGCCTTCCTTTGTAGGCTGCAAGCAGGGATCAATTTTGAGAGACACTGAACTGTTGACATAGTAAATCTACAGCCTCACTAATGACATGTTTGCCACTCTAATACAAGCATCAAGCTGTTCCTACATCAGCAAAACATGCAGAGAGCATTGTCAGGAGCAAAGAGAAAAGTAAGAATTTCATTCAGCCTGTCCATTTTGATACACCCTGTGCTAGTGAGCAATCTGTGCAGAGCTAGGGGAACAGCTTACTGCAAAGGCTGCTCCTTTACTTGCTTCTCCTTTTAATCATGTGTGACTAAAACATTTCAGATTCAGACAGTAGCAATAGTGTTAAGCATCACAGAATGTTAGGGATTGGAGGGGACCTTGAAAGATCATCCAGCCCAATCCCCCTGCCACAGCAGGATCACCCAGATCAAGTCATGCAGGAACATACCTAGGCAGGTTTTAAACATCTCCAGAGAAGGAGATTCCACAAACCCCTTGGGTAGCCCCTGCCAGGACTCTGGCACCCTCACTGGGAAGAAGTTTCTTCTCATCCTGATGTGGAATCTGAATTCTTCTGTTTAGCACTGGGAAGCAAAAAGATAGTTCCAGAAAACTCCATCAAATCATTACTAGATGGGTAGTACCCACCTTTTAACGCAACATTTGCTGGTTGAATAGTGACCAAACACCTTCTCTTTCATGTGTTCTGAATGCCAGAAAATTGTGCCCAGGATCACAGACTCCATATATCAATCCATGGTGTCCTCAAAGACTATTGTTTGTCATTCATTGGCTATTTTTATGTTGTGTCCTTATGCTCATCTGTAAGCAAACATTTTAATGTGGCCACTACTAACAAAACTGCAATATTGTTGGGGGCTCATACTTAATGGGGAAAGAAAATAGCAACTTTTTATAGCAGGTGGCAGGTCTTTATCATAACCCTGTAGTCCTCGTAGTGGTGTTAGTGTGTCGTGGGTTCTTATCTGGATTCCCATGTGTCCCATCTGGGTTGCAATAAATGTTGTGGATTAGAGACCCTGATTATATTTCAACCAAGAGCTCCCATCTAAAGCTTCAGACACAAAGGGAGGGTTTAAAAACCACTTATGATCTGCAGGCAGTGAAACAATTCATCCCATTTGGAGAAGAAAGGCCTCAAGATATTTTAATTCACACTACACATCAGAGAAAAACAACCCTACACAACATATAGACACAGACACAAACTCTTAACACTGTACTGAGATAAATGTCCAAAACACCTTCATTATTATCTTAATTGTCGGTTCTCTCTTAAATCATGACAGTTGTCTGACTTCAGTCTTGTGCCTCATAAATCCTCAACGTTCAGAATTCTCATAGTTTCTTCAGTCCAGGCAAATCTACCCACCAGCTATAGATTTTCTTGAACTCGAGGAGTGATAACCTTCTGAGCAGCAATAACATTCTGTTTCAGTGTCAGTGACGTAGATCCCAGCAAACCAAATTGTACAGAAGCAAAGAAGGTGGAGGTTACTGAGACAGGAGAAGGGGGGTGGGGGGAAAGTGAGTGAGGCGTCCACTTTTCTTTTCAGCTTTCCAAACCCAAAATTTTAACTTTTCTGCAGAAAACACACAAAGTAAACTTAGAGATTCTACTCAACTTTTAAAGCAGAACAACCCCATAAATGCACTAGGGGCCCTTCAGAACGGATCCAATGTTTAGAACCTGTTTATCAAATTATCTGCACCCAAACATTGGGTATGGACTTGTTCAGATAGCTACATGTGATTATATTTACCCATATATTTTGGCTCGTTGTGCATGTCCCTATTTATTTTCCAAAAAGAACTTGTTAGATCTATGGTATTTCAGACCTAAGCCCCAATATGACAGACAAAAACCATGATGGGCACTGTCAGGCATAGAATATCCTGATTACCATTCCTGGGTGTCTCGGTTTGGGAAGACAGGTACCAAATTCTTTCAATTTAAAGGCCTTCAGGCAAAAGATTTGGGAAAAGGAACAACAATTCTTTACTAAGAACAGTAAGAAACACCAACAGTACACTCAAAACAACCAAACGAAAGAAGATTCCAGGGACCCCAACAGAGTCCACCTGACAGTTAGGGAGGGTGATGGCTGGGTCCTTCTGGAGGGATGGATGTGGCTCTCTTTTCCTCGGTGCGGGAGCAGAAGGAAAAGCAAAGCAGGCAGGAGGCAGCAGGGAGCGGCCGGAAAGTGTCCGCGGTAGCCAGGGGCCAGGCAGCCACAGCAGCAGCTCTGTTCGGTGCAGGAAACAGTGGGGACCTCGGGCAGGAGGCAGAAGGTCTCGGAGGGAGGCCGGATGCCGTGGAGCAGCAGCGGCAGCAGTGGGAGAGAAGTGGCACCGAAAGCACGCAAAGTGGCTCCTGCTCGGCACCGCAGGGTCCCCGGAACCGGAAACCCCGTAGAGAGTGCAAGCCCCACCTCAGCTGCACGCCGCTGCCGCCGCACGCGCTTTTCCCAAGCGCCACCTCACGCAGGCGCCGCATCTTCAAGCGGCTCCCAGGGAACGGCTCCGCGCCGCCGAGTGGCCCCCCCCGCCCACTCTTCCCACTCCCATGCAAGAAATAAAACCACATATCCTCCCAACTGCTCCCAACAGATGAGAATAGAATACAAAATTATATTCCACAACCCAAGACACTGGGGAATGCAAATTTCTTTGGGATGTAAAGCTGCACTTGGTTTTGGGATAACATCAGTAGAAAATCACTTACATTTAGAGAACTTTATTCTACATCTGCTAATGTTAGTAGGTAATTGGTTGATGCTATAAACTTAGAGTTGCATGTTCCTTCAAGAAGGGTCTTACAAAATCACACTAGATCTTACATTTTAAAGGAAGTAAATGTCAGCCCTACAAAAGAGACCTGCTGTGTCTTGATCCCTATTGTCATTGCTCCATTAGAAGCCAAACAAATACAGGAACTTTGAGAACAGATGAAACTGAAGGACTGGACTGGCTCGTTAGGCAGTGCATCTGACTGGATAGGAATCAACCTGAACTCCTGGGTTGCTAACTTTATCCAAACAGGACTAACAGTTTTGTTGTGTGCATTTGCAATTCTGGTGATTAGTACTTGATGGAAAGAACTGATTTCAAAGCCCTGTCTTGAGTTGTCATGCCCACTGGAAATGCAAGCAGATCTCTAAACACACCTCAGTCAAAATGATATAATACTCCTCTTGATGAATTGTGGCTTGAGGTCACAATAACGTGGAAACCTGACAAGTTAACTCTGTTGAAACTCAGAGTGACTGCGAGTCAGCAGAGAATATCTGCATCCAGACTTGAGTAAGAACAAGACATTGCAAAGTGTGCTGATCATATACCAGATCAGGCTGGACAGCAGCCAAGGAACATTCTTAGCTAGCCAAAGAGCAAGGCCAGTACTGACAGTGTGCAGTTGCACACTCACTAGTGAGGCCCAGTAATCAAGTTGCACCAACAGTCACATCTGGGATGAGGAACTCACAGTCTGGTGTTGCTCCAGTGAAGCTGGAAGGACAACCACTCCTCTGCACTGAACTCTGGCCTTGTCCCACTTTTGGTTGACAACAGAGCAGGTCTTGTCAAAAGCCTATCAACACATAACATGTGACTTAGTCCCACTGCATGGAAGGTATGAATCTGGTTGCCAGCCAACACTTTGTTCCACTGGCTGCTGGGCACATCAACAGGCCTGATCATTTTCCTTCCTCCATTAGCAGGGCAGCCTCTCTTGGTAAGAAATTGCACCTCTACTATTTCACTGAAGATAGCTGGATGAATTATTAATGGAGCAATGGGTTACTGGTTAGCCTCAGAATGTTCAGTGCCAATGCAGTGAGTGTATTTATCAACAGCAATTCCAAACTTGTTACCTCTATCACCTGAACAAATTACCTGGGTTTTTCAACTTTGTGAAACTGTCTCAGGGAAAGTTCTCAGCAAGACTCTAGAACACACAAATGTTGATCCTGTAAGTGGCTAAAATCAACACTTTGTAAGTAAACTGTCAGCCAAGCCTGAGACTAGGCCTACGTCCAGCTGCATCCAGCCCTCTCTTTTTGAAGGAATCTAGAAAGCAATGGGGTCCTTTCTGAATCCCCTGACTCAATGTGAGGGTCTCCACCAGTAGGCTCACAGACTCTTGCTCAACACAACACAGGCTTTTAGAGCACTTGCTGTCTCATGGACAGGAGGATTTGTCACACCCTAAGTTTTTTAACTGCTCCGGGTCAGTTATGTTCGTTACAGAGACATTAACTTGTAAAACATTTATTTCTTTCCCCCTAGAAACTGTAGAGTTGCATGGAAGACAGGTCAAACTTGGAGTGATGACATCTCTGCTAGAAGGCATCTAAACAGCAAAAGAACCATTTGACATGTTCTTTGACATCTCAGACACACAGGTTAATAGTCTGCCCCTACCCCTACCCCTGGCTTTAACATCCTGTCCTTTCTGACTGACTTTCAGACTAAACTTATATTATATTATTATCCTGTGCAAGTGTTTTGTGAATGTTTTTGCACTTACACTGGAGAGGGTGAGTGTGTGCCATCTTGTTCCACAGATAGCATTAACTCAGTAGGCAAAAACGTGTGTAACTGTCTAAGGCTGAATCCTTGCCCAAGCAGCAGCCAGCACAGGAGATCAGACTTATGTACTCCATGTGAAAAATAACATTTTCTGTAAGGAAAATTCCTTTATGGAAAAGAAATGAAAATCCAGACTACAAGTTTGCTGAGCTATTTTCAATAAAGTAGGAGGCATTTGTGGGTCTGAAGAAAAGTAAGCTTTATAGTTGTGTCACATAGAAATAGCACCACTTTTAAGACCTGGGGAACAGCTACTACAATCATGCGACCTCCTGGCTTCTCTCCCACTCACTATGATATGGCCTAATATTTAGGTTATGTCTACACTTTGAAACATACAAGTTTAACCAAGACAGACCTTCACAAAGCAGTGAATTTGCAAGTACCTAGAATGCACATCTTTAAATATGTAAAAGCTTTACATGGGGTTTCACATGGTCCTAGGCATTTGGGAGGCTCTTGACTTACCAGTATGAGCATAATTATTTCAGTCTAGTACATTTAAATTGGAAGTTAGGAAGATCTTTAGCAGGAGGGTGGTTGAACACTTGAATGGGTTGCCCAGGGAGTTAGTTGAGGCCCCATCCCTGGAGATATTCAAGGTGATGCTGGACAAGGCTCTGGGCAACCTGATCTAGTTGAGGATGTCCCCGCTCACTGCAGGAGGGTTGGACTAGATGACCTTTGGAGGTCCCTTCCAACCCATGCTATTCTACTGTTCAGGATACTTCACTCTCCTCTTAAGACATATCTGCTCCCTACTTTTCCAGTAGTTGAAGGGCTGTTTCTCTCACCCTTACTAATTTTTATTGACAAGACAAGATGCAATTTGCACCAGCACTCTGTCACCAATGACAATGGTGGGGTGAAAGTTGCTAATCCAGCCTTCAGCTTCAAGATTCCATTTGTATCTGCATATCACTTGCATTTTAATATCAATCAAACCCCATGAGTTCTCCATGAAGAAACACAGTTGCATTGGATGGTGCACAAGAGTTTCCCCCTTAATCTTGCCCCCTTTTTTGTTTCCACTAAGATATATGCATGAGGACAAAGCCCTGTTGTACTTCTTAAACAAAAATCTTAGCTCTATCTGATAACAATTCAGAAACATCTCTGATATCCTGATGGTACACTGTAGCCTGGTTCAGACTCTCAGCTGCTTTATAGGTTAATAAAGATGTGCTGATGGAGATGATCACAGCATGCAGACATTGAGGCTGTGCATTTGAAGGACAGATATATCATCCATTATGCAAAGATGAATGATGGAGTGGCACAAGCAGTTAGGCACACAAGGGAGAATGACAGAAAACAGACTTCATCATTTTAATTTCCTAAACAACCTAAGAGCCAAACGAGTCTTTAAACCTCATAGGCTGTAGCATTTGTCTGAAGCTATTATCTTGTCCAAAGCTCTCACCTAAGTGCACAGCAAAGACAGTACAATATAAAGTCAGTGAGATCTAATCAGAGTTTATTGGTTCTGCTATAAGCACTGCTACAGCTTCTATACACTTTTTAATTAAATCTACAAACCTGAGCTTCTGTATTCGGGATCAAAAGGTGATTCCTGCATCCTCATAGAATGGCATGTAGGATATTCCAAGCAGTGAAACAAACTTTTCCTTGCAATATGTTGGAAAACCAGGAAACTTTTAATTACAAAAGCAGGTCAGGATAACTTTTTCTCTGATTATACTCAGAATTCATAATCTTTTTAGATAGGATGGGGTGCATCTCTACACCCAGACCTCTAGCACAGCTTCCCACCAATGGCACAGAGTGATCCTATCATTCCTGCAGAGGACAGCACTAGGATTGTCTGTGAAGGAGAAAACTGGTATTTAGGGAAATGGATTGGGTAGCACTACATCACAAATGACCCAATATAGCTTCACATGTATTCCTGTACATCTCAGTCTTTCCTCTGGGCACTTTTATGCAGCACACTTCAGCTTACTTTGGGAGAGCATCTTTGGATTTACATCTGCTCAGAAAAGCATCAGGCTCTGACTAAATCATCTCAAAGTGCCAGGGCTTGTCAATGAACCAGATGATTGAGATCACCTCCCTCACATTACAATAATCCATCAATAAAAGGCAAAACTGAACAGAAAGCTCAGATTACAGGTAAAACAAGTATGATAATTTAAGACAGAAATCAACACATCTAGCGGCGGTGTTCACTTTGCAACCCTGGGACCCCAAATACCACTGAAATCCTCTGAGTCACTTACTCCTGGCACATCCCTAAAACTACTTATCTACAACTAACTAACCCACACTGGGGGTCCCGTGTTTCCCTTGCCAGCACCAGTTAGAAGCCTTTCGAGCTCTGCTAGAAGTACAGGTTGTAGTTCAGAAGAAAGTAAGCAGTCTGTGGGGCTGAATCACAGTGGTGGTGTAACACTTCAGTTTGACAGTCAGAAACCCCTCACACTGTTCCCAGGCATAAGCAGTGCACAACAGTGAATACTGTATTTTTCACACCAAGTAAAGTGGCACAAAGCCCAGAGCAGGTTGTTCCACAGGTTCACTGCATCCTGGATGACATACAGAGCTAGCAGAACACTCCCTTGTCTAAGATGGTTCCCACAGCTCACTCCTGTGTTCTTGAAGACCCAGGAATGAGAAGATAATTCCATTCTGTGGGCCAGCCATGTTTCTTCTCAACACTTGTCCGCTGCCTCCTGGATAACACTGACAACAATGTGGGCAACAGACAAGGATGCATGGTGGCTCCAGCTCTTGGATGGCTCCAGCCCTCAACGGCTCATTTTTAATATTCAGGAGCCCACACTCCAGCCTGGTGCAGCTGAAGTGAACTACGAGCCTCCTTGGACCAAAGAGTTCCGAGTGGGGCACTCCTGTTTTGTGCTGTTTCCCTGACTGTGAAAGGTATTTTTCTGGTAAGATGATTTTACACATTGTCATTCACTGGGGGGGTGGGGGGGTGTTAATTTTCTTGTCTTTATCACCTCAGACTTGATGTGATCTTTCTAGAAGAAACACTCAAAAATCCCTTAAAAGCAATGACAGAAAAAATGCATAAAAAATAATGGAAAGCAGAGCGTGTTGAGCTCTTCAAGGTCAGAGCGGACAGGAAAGGGGTTTTACATCAAAATTACAGACATGTAATTTGTCCCCGAACTTGAAAGACACAACTTCAACCCCACTAGGCTTGTAGGACACCTAAACTTAGTTTTCACTAGCGTTGAGTGTTAGACTGCCCTAGGGTGAAAAAACCCCACAAATTCATGATGTTGTTTTTGATTGGAGAGCAGTGCAATATCCAAGCTCCATAGTCATTATTAAGGAGCCTGAAGTTCTTTTTGCTAAGGTTTTCCAGATGTTACCCTCTCTCCCCTAATTTATTAAAACTCCTACTGTACTCCGTGAGAAGTACCACAGCTCAGACAAAGAGCAATATTTTTGCCTCACTTCCGAGTGTTTAATCTGATTTGTGTTAATGAATTGTCCTTTTTCAGCCTTTTCTCTCTCCTGAGAAAAATCTTTATTGCTGCCCAGCTCCTCCATTTTGCAGTCATGAAACATTTATCCAAAATAGATAAATGATTCCCATTTTAATGTTAATAGCAACAATCATCACAATGAATCACAAGGCTCTGCATTTGACCTGGGAGGTTTGGACCTGCAGGACTAACATCCATGTAAAATCTGTTCCTTAATTCCAGCACTCCTTCCTCATTTAAAGAAGATTGGAACAACAAAGTGAAATGGAATTAAGAAGAAAACACAATTTAATTACAAAAAACCCACAAGCTGAAAACCACAACTCCTTTAGTGAGGGCTTACAGAGAAACACAGAACCACACAAACAGGAAATGCTACAAGTTGGGAGTGACATACAAGAGGGATGAAGGTGCTAGATCAGGTTCAGAGAAGGTCAACTAGAGTGGTAGAGGTTCTGGAGCACAGGTCTTGTGAGAAGCAGCTGAGGGAGCTGGGTTTATGTAGTCTGAAAAAGAGGATGCTGAGAGGAGACCTTATTGCTCGCTGCAAGTACCTAAAAGGACATTGTAGAGAGGTGGGTGCTGGTCTTCTCTCACAAGTAACTGGTGATAGAACAAGAGGGAATGCCCTCAAGCTGCACCAGGGCAAGTTTAGATTGGATATCAGGAAAAGTATTTTCACTGAAAGTTTTATCAGGCCTTGGAACAGGCTGCCCAGGGAGGGGGTTGAGTTGCCACCCCTGGACTTGTTTAAAAGCCACATAGATGTGGTGTTAGAGAACATGGTTCGGTGGTGGGTCTGATATGGGTGTAGTATAGTAGGGTATACAGTTGGACTTTATGATCTTAAAGGTCTTTTCCAACCTAAATAATCCAGTGATCCTATGATTCTATTCTGTTTCAGCAGATCTGAGCTTTCTAGTTTCCTGACACCACACCCAAGTACAGTCACAGCAGGCATTGTCAAGCTTAGCTGATTGTCAGATGGAGCCAACCACTGCCCTCAACTTGTTGCTGGAAAGCCCAGGTGCTACATGAGGAATGCTAGCAGCCACCACTGTGTGCGTCCTCTCCCCACGACAATAAGCAAGTAGGACCAAAAGCTTGTAACCCAGTGCTATGTTCTGGATCCCTTCCAAAGGCCACCACAAAAAGTGGAAAAGTGTCTTTAGACTTCAGCTCAGGTCACAGAATCAAATCACACCACAGAATCACAGAATGCTTTGGACTGGAAGGGACCTCAGAGGTCATCTAGTCCCAAACTCCTGCCATAGGCAGGGACACCTCTCACCAGACCAGGTTGCCCAGAGCCCAATCTAACCTGGTCTTGAATACTGACAAGGAAAACAAAGAAACATCTGGAAGGCAATTTAAGACTCCCAAGTTCTGTGAGATGCCCTCATCAAGGTTCTTCTCAGGTCTTTCCAACCCACAAAGGGCAATAATGACAGCAGATAGAGCTGCCATCATGGTATACTTCCTGCGTAACTGCAGACAGCCATAAAGACATTAAAACCTATCAGGCAATGATAGACACATGAAAGAATCAAACTTCAGTGATAACATAATTAAGGGTTCTCCAAAGTGGCAGTCATCCCTAATGTGTCTTTAGGAGAGTGGTGAAAGCCCACGTGCATTATGGGATGATAAAATTCACCTTGGAGGGACTTACTGCTTAATTAAAAGGACGAACACCGCACTAAATGCACTACTGAGATAAAATCACACTAATTCCTAAATCTTATGGAGCCAAACTGTCAGCCTGAGTTTTAATTAATAGAGTTCTCTATGCGTTTCTCAGAAATAATAATAAAACATTGAAGTAGTAAATCATGCATTAAATCCAATCCTTCTTGCAAATCCGACACAAGTTTTATTTAGAATTTCACAATTTACACAGCTTTGAAGACAACAAGCTCTCTTGATGTGCTATTGGATGCTATGGCAATTTTTTCCATTCAGATTGTTTTATTGCTAATTTAGTACAACATTTTCATATGAATGCTGACCAGCTGTTTTTCTCACTCCTTATAGTCCTCTTTCCTCAATTCTTCAGAGATACTGGATCAGTCCATAGCTTGAACATTGAACTACACACAGCCCAGAGATCACAATGTTTATTCTGGAGATGTTTTTTAATTTTCATCTTCACAAACCTAATATTTCTTACCACAACCCACTGAATGGTGCTGCAAACACTGAAGAAACCTCAGCACAAGAGTGAGGTTCTAAATGCTCAAGTATCTGCTTACTGAAAGCCTACAGGGTAGGCAGACCTGCTTTCTGCAAGCCTAGTGCATGAGGAGGTAACATCAAAAACGTCTGAGGAAGGTTCCTAACAGCCTGATTGTGTCTTTGGAGCAAGTTAGGTAAGACTTAACTTCAACTGTTGGTTCCTGTGTAGTTGGTGGTGCTTCCCTCTGCCTCAGATCTAGCAGAGACTTGACATTTCCAATTCCACCACCAGAAATCTGATATTTCCCCATACACTTGTGGAAGCCCATGTGGGAAATCTGAACTGGACCATTTCAGCATTGCTGCTTTGCAGATTTTGATATTTCCAACTCTTGAGCATCAAGAACAGCTTGCAAACCCCAGGTTTAGGCCTAATAATTGCACAGGGATGGTAGCAAGTACCAAAATGGCTAGTTTTCTAGTCTACATGCATTTTGCAGGGCAAGATGTCTCCCACAGGACTGTCATACATCATTCTCTTAAACAGTATTTCTTTTCAGAGGCAATGTCTTTGAGAGCACTGCAGAAAAAGCTCAGTGAAAGTCCAAGAGCTAGCTAGGTTTACTAGAACAAACTGCCAAGGTACTTTCTGCTGTGACTGAAAGCCTAGCTCACCTTGCAATCAGCTTCTGTTGACTTGGAACGGGTTAACTGGCCATATACTAGGTTAGTCTATGACCACGTCCCACACTGTCATCTCATAACAGCGCCAAACTAACTGTGTAGTGCACAGCTCTCAGCTCTGGCACGGGACTGGTGATTGGGTCAGGTGCTCTAGTATTTCCCCAAGGCTTTAACATAAGTGTGAATAGGTTCCTCCATTGTCTGATATTGTGAGGAGATTCATCAGGTCCAGCTGTTTCTTAGGCATTGGAGCTGGGCATTTGAAGCCTGGAAGATGTACCAGGGTATGAAGCCCAGGCAGGCAAGAAGGATGCCCAGCGCTCTGGCCTCCCAATGCCCAGGGAAGCATGTCATCCCCATGATCCTAGTATTGGGATTTGTCACCCTCTAGTGGGCTACTCACAGAGTTTAACTCTCCCATCGTTTGTGTCCTGCCCCAGCACCTCTGAGGAGCACCAAGAGGTTAAAGCTGGAGAATCAGCTTCAAGGTTCACTGCCCACAGATGACTCAAACTCTCTGCACTTGCAACTCTGTCTTTGATTTTATTATAATTTGAAAAAGAAGCCCCTCCC